>DWON01009810.1:0-11167 GCA_018251015.1 Phocides pigmalion okeechobee | reverse complement strand
CCTTTAATGACCCCCCCACCCCCCCCCCACCCCCGCCATTCCGCGGACTTAAAAACGCACCCTCGTATTACATGGCGGAATATATGTACCTACGTTCCTATTATCTGAAGGCTATATTTTCGCTGCAGTCAGTTATTCTATCTACACCACTGTGGCTTGGCAACAAGTGCTTTTACTTATGATTGAGTTCTGAAAAAAAAAGGTTTTTTTTTTTGCTTACTTTATTTTTTTACATAACGATTGCTATGCAGGGACTCCGCGGCCGGTGCCAGTGGTTTACGATGTCTGATCTAGAACGTTGCAAGGCCCATGCAAACCTTCGAAGCCCTGAGCTGGTGACGTTCGCACAGATGGCATCAGGGGAACAGCCGAAGGACGCTGATAATGGGGTTAGAAATAAGAGAATACACAATAACTGGCTAGATATTCCTAAATAACATACTTTAATTCAAGTGAAAACACGTAACTACATTCCCATTGCATTAGTTTTTCTCGATTTTACAGTTTTACGAAAGCGTTATTGCGTTCTGGTGGTTGCGTGGTTATTTCTACTCAAAATTTATGGCTATCGCACCCTTTGATGTGGATTCGTACACAGATTTCCCTACTTAATTTTTAGAAGCGTATAATCTCCATTCTGAGAAAAATGTGCGAGGTCTGGTCAGGAGGATGTGAGGTCAGGTGGCATTCATGTTTTAAATGCCGTTATACATAGATGTCCATGAGCGGCAGTCAATTTTATCTGGAAAGCTAAGCGTTTGCTGATTTCTTTGTATAAATGTATTTCCTTACTTTATTAAGATCGATTTGCAGCAAGAAGTTGAACTAGGTGTTTTCGTGGAGATTTGCGAGGAAAATTTAGTTATAGACGTAGAGGCCGCCGGAGGTGGTGGAGCTGTTACTGTCTCGTCTCCCACCTCACAGCTCTTGCAAGCTGCTAATTACAAGAAAGATGGCAAGTACAACATCTAAGTAGATTAAATCGAAGATCGGTAGGTTCGTTTTTTTACTTTCCAATCGTAACCATAATTATTTCAAGACGTAGTATACGAGCAGCGGTACCTCTTCTGTCGAACTATATAATTCCTAAACCTATTAAACTTATTACGTAATCTACAACTACTTATTCATAATCATATTTACGAGACAGCGGTCTATTTTTGTCATAAACAAAACTCTGTACGACAGGATTAGGTTCCTTTTATTAATTTTATTTATGTGCAGCATAATACATTTGTCTACATTATTTGACATGACTATGCTCATTCGAGACGGCTACAATAATAACATGCGTTATAAGAACTTTTATCATTTAGATTTAAGTTATTTGTCAAACGTTTTTTATTACCGTGTTATACAAAGTTTGTAAACTTGTTGAATTTCAGAACAAATTCGGATGTTCCGCGAGTTCCTGCTAATGGTATACCCAGCTCTGTATATGAGCCCGTTCGCTTTTACGCAATTTATGATGGATCTCGGCTGGGACCGGACGCAGTGTTCAAATCTTTTCAGGTAGCAGAAATTGCAGTAAAAGTGAGATCTGCGTTCTCTTCCATCACTGTTATTTCTCAAAATGGCTATAAAAATAAATGTAAAGTGTGAAATAAAATTTAAATATAGTTATTTGTCAAAATTCGAAATTATCGATTTATATTCAGGTTAAGAGTGACTCATTAGGCTACTTCAATACTTATGTGGTATCAGTGGGACGAGAAACCCAGAACATTACAATGTTAGGCGGTATCCAAAAATATTTATTTGCAGTTGGCACGTTATGCTAGAATTTCTGTTAGTAGGTAGTATGTAGTAGGTAAAAAAGAGCAATGTAGTATAGGCAAGCGTAACACGATCCAATGATGCAATTTTTCACTACTCTATTATTAAATTTTTGCAGGATTTTTTCTGTAACACACGTAAAAGAATTTTCCAATTTGCTTCTGTTAATATTAAATTTTTTCACATAAATCCTATCCTTATAGATGGCCAAATAAGAACTTTCAACAAAATGAATACACCTACTTTACACAAATGCACTTTAGTCATTGAACATACATATAAACACATCAACAGGGCAGCGGACGTGTCAGCTCGTGGCGGGATCTCGTTCCAAGAGATGCTAGTGTGGGCAGCTGCATTAGAACCAGGCACCCAGCATACCGGCTTCCCGGCTGAGATGAGGTGCAGATATATATTTAGGTACGTAACGTACGATAGGGCTTCGGTCATGTTTGAGGTTGTATGTGCTGTCCATGAGCTGCAGCGTCTACTTAAAATCCAGTGGCCTGCATGCTCGTTTGCTACTCTTTGCAAATAAAAAAAAAATCGAATGTCAATGTCTATCTGATCTATCGTCTGGTGGATATCTGCTTCTAGACAGAGAATCTCGCTAATCGACGTTATTGTAGTCGTTTCTATCCGTTCTGAATCAATCTATTTGATTGTAGGTCATCCTAGTTATGTGCCAGACATATTGCTTTTTCAACTTGGTACTTATAAGTGTATGTAAGTAATGTAAGTAATGCAAACATAAAAGTGTTGATAAGACATATTCTATATGCAGATACTTTGATACCAACCGTGATCAAAAGCTGGAGTACACGGAGTTCAAGGAGTTGGTAGCGGCGGCGCGCGCTGCGAGGCAGTTGCCGGTGGACGCGCTGAGCGTGGCCCGCGATACTGACGTGTGTCTCAAGTAAGTGTTGAGTCTTGAGCGTGTTTAAGGGGGGTGGATGTATGTACTTATCACTGACGACCTGTGTAGTGTGTAGCAGCAACCGTACCGGCCAGACACAATTAGGTTCTGGGTTCTACTAAATCACGAATGAAAATTTTGTTTAACACGACTATGCTTTAGAGTCTACTTTAAGCAGTCTGAACTGATTCCTATCGGTAGACTGCAATCTTCAAACCATTATGGAGGTTTTTGTGCTCGAAATCCAAATGACGCATTTGCTACTAACCCATATTTCACCAATCCGGATTGCAGCAAAATTAAAATCAAAATAATATCATTCAGAGTAGATAACTATCACTGACTTACACGTTTTTTTGTCTTTTAGAGAAGAGACGGCGAAAGTAACTCCAAAACACACATCTTAATTCGCAGCGTGTATTTATATAGCTTTTAGGCTTTCCTCACTTGTAGACATGGACTTACCTTAGTACCTTGCAGTAGGACTTCAAACAGATTACAACTAGTCTATGTATAATATAAAGGACATTTTATTTCAGACAGCTAGGAATACAGCCGAACGGACAGCTACCGCTAACGGAGTTTCTTCGCGGTGTCGGCGAGCTGCGACTGCGCGGGACAAGCTTCTTGCTCCGAGCGCCGCGGAGTATCGCTGACTACTTGACTGATCTGCAGTAAGCTCCAACCTTCTTTATTTATGAATCTATATAAGGCCGCATAATTAAGCACTGTTTTTTTGAAGATAAGATCTTTTGGCTTACGTTTGGCAAATATGTCACAGTGAATATTTGATATAGGACGAAATTTCGCGGACCATTCAAACAATTTATTAACATAAATAAAACATAAGATGGTCCCCGCCACGCTAGTAAAAGTGCACATGGCAGACGACGATTATATACTTTTCTATTTATCTATTAGTACCTACAATCTGAATTATAATACAGCTACTTCAGAATGTTTAATTATCTTATTAATTACAGAGACAGGGATATAATTGTGAAAGCTTCACCATCGAAGTTAACGAGTTTAGGTAAAAAAGATCTCTTTTTTTGTGTAAATTATTTGCCCTTAAATAAATGTAGAAATAATAGACCATTCTTCCGATAGACTGTGATAGTGCCATACACATCGTTCTGCTAGAGTGCTTATCAACTTTTTGGTCTACTTCACTGCCTTAATAATTTTCCAGTACCTAGTGGTCTTGAAGAAGTTCCGGTAGGCTGTTCCCCATCCCCCAGCTCGACCCGGCGCCGCGAGTATCGCTTGGCGGACTGCGTCGTCAGGCTGTTCCAGAAAGCTCCACCGGAAATGGTTGAGATTAGCAGCTTTAGTGGTACCTAAATTTTATTGCAACAATGTCAATAATGGAAGTAAAAGGATTTTATTAATACGGCGTTTTGTCTTCACGTTATTCCATTAAATATTATCAATATAGAACTTCAATTCTGTTTGGAATATCATGTATAACTTGTGTTTATCCTAAAAGATGCACAGACATATGGTTCTTTAAAAACGCACCATGCTGATGTTTCAGCGCTACTTTTTTTGAAATAGCTGGGCATTTTCCGAAGAAGAGGCACATTTTATTTGTTTAAAAAGAGTTCTTTAAGAATCAACTCTCAATAAATGCCATTAGAATTTGACTTGGATTGGGATGTCTTTAAGCTCCTTAACATCGGGTGGCCCACTCGTTTGCTACTGATATGACGTAAATATGTATTCTGCGTCATTATATAGGCGACGCGGTGACGGCGTCGACGGCGCGCATGGTGGCCCCGTCGACGCACTCCGCGGAGGTGCTGGGCGCGGCGTCCGCGCCGGCGGAGGCGCTCGCCGCAGTGCACTACTTCGCCGCGCCTCTTGAAAAACCCTCACACGTGAGACTCCCCAATGGACTACGATTTTAAATCTCCGAAAAATGTGATTCCACTTAATGTTTTTTATCGCAATACTTTGCTCGCTGTTTTAATTACTTTGCTATAATAACTGTTTTAGGCGGATTATGATGACGGTGGTACCTCCCCTGTTGAATTGTTGTTCTACCACTTTGTAATTGTTATCATTAGTAAATTATTCGCTGATATCAGAGACGTGCGAGCAGCGGGCCCCCATTCACGCCGAAGCCGGCGTGGTCGTGGCTGGCGCCCTCCGAGGAGGCAGCTCTGGGCGCTTTGCTGCTGAAACTCGCCGAAGCTGTTCGTCCGATCTGCTCCAATGAGCCGAGGCTATTGAAACTCAACTCGCCTGTTTATGCTATTGGTTAGTGTAGTTTTTCCCGAAACAGAAAAAATCCCTCGCCTCCTACCATTTATCAAAATAAATCACTACTACTTTATGTCGTTTTCATTATTCTTTAAAGTAATATATTGACTAATAACTTTGATGTAGGATGAATGGCAAAGGAGTATGCAAATTCCTTGATATTAAGAAGTTGTTGCATTCCACGAAGACTCACATGTAACCGCCAACAGGATTATCAGTTCTATCTGAGCTCGTGCGTAGATGCGATGTTAACTCTGAGGACTAAGATGATCGGCTCGCTTGAGAACGTAGCCGGTTAACTCACCTCTCCAACCGAAACACGAGAGTTGGTTCAGGACAAATTATGAGGCCGGTAATCTCTGGTCGAATTATAATTTTACCACCTGTGAAACTACTTATTATGAGCTGTAGTACATGGTCGTTTTGCTAGTTGTGTTTAATGAAACAGGAGACCTGCACGGCAACCTGGCGGCGCTGCTGGCGCTGGAAGCGGCGCTGTGGCCGACGGGCGCGGCGCTGCTGCCCGCGCGCCTGCTGTTCCTGGGCGACTTCGTGGACCGCGGCGCGCACGGCTGCGAGCTCGTAGCCTACCTGCTGGCCGCCAAGCTGCAGCGCCCGCGCTCCGTCTTCCTCATCCGCGGCAACCACGAGACCAGGGACATCCAGAAGATGTTCACTTTCCACACGTATGCTTCCATCATCAACCCCTTACTGTTCCACTTTTGACCACGCATCGCTTTTCAGATCGACAACGATTAAGCCATAGTTCCTCACGCTGGCTAACTGTGGAATCATGGACCTCTTGAGAATTTAATTGAGTCCCCACGATGTTTTCACAGATAAAGCAAGTGATAATTAGTTTTTAAAACGCACGCATGTTCGTAAAATCTGATGCGTGCCACGTACCGTATACACCTTTTTTCCGCCAGATCCTAGTACCGTACCCTTCGTATGCTCTTGAGGACTAAGCTGGTTGTGTCGCTTGCAAGCGTGGCCAACAACAATTTCTTTAACAGAAACACATTGGTTTTAAATCGCACTATAAAAGCAGACGTGGTACCAACCAGGCCGAACTTCAGTTCAACAGGCTATCATGCCATCATCTGAATCGTTCGCTGTTTCTATGCTATAAAATTATAACTATAATTTTAAAGCAATTGATATGAATCAATTAAACCTAATTCTGAAAGTACGTTATACTATTTATCTGTGTTTTGACAATATAGATTATCTGACATCAGAGATAAAGGGGTTTATTTTAGTACGACTTCGTTTGTTTTGGATAAAATTAGCACACAAGGCTATCTTTCAATAGAAGATAATGTATTTTAACTGATTGTTCTGTTATCGCTAAACAAATAAGTTTGTTATTGTTTTACAGTGAATGCGAAACAAAATATGGAGAAATTGAAGGAAATAAAATCTGGAATGCCATTAATTTAGTATTCGACGTTCTACCACTAGCGGCAGTGGTAGATGAGAAGGTTATACCAAATATCTACTAATATCCTTTTTTTGAGATTTTAGCTAGAATTTATTTGTAAGAATTTATTAGACATTTTAAGTGCTTACGGTGTCGCCATACGTATGGCATTAGATACAAGTAACTTAATTACAGTATTTTTATATAAACGCTACTCCCCTATTCCTGGTTAAATTCTTAATTAATAATATTTACAGGAAAGACGAAGTAATGGTATTCTGACTTCACAATTTTATATCCGATGTCTTTAATTTAGGAAATCAAGCGAATGAGTAACTCAGTTCGAATCACTTACGTTTAAAAAAATGCTTTATGTTTAACAATTTTCATTTCATTGCTTACTTCCATTAATAGTAGCGACGGTGCAGGTGTTCTGCTGCCACGGCGGCATCCCGCCGCCCTGGGTGTGCCCGCTCATCTCCGCCATCGACAAGATCCCCGTGCCGCTGCCGCGCCCCGCCGAGCAGAGCTCGCTGGCCTGGGAGCTGCTCTGGAACGACCCTATCAAGTAATGTCCCTCCTGTGGTATGATTTAATAAGGTGATTTACGAAACAATATAAGTAGGAATTATAAATTATTACGATGAGAATTCTCTAAGGTTCACAGATAACCTGGATAGCAACATAGGTACTTATAATAGTTTCATAATGCTTTTACCAGATTTATCTCGACATTGATCACATAAGCACGGAAATATATTTTATAAAAGAAAAATTCCAATGTGTAACCATGAATTAAATACCAAATAGAACTTATCAAGTAGTTCTTACTTGAGAATTGTATTTCTCTTTGAAACTTTAATGACATCGATAATGATCTGGCTCGAGAGATTAACGTGTTATCAAAACAGGAGCGCGCAACCATTAACCTGTAACATTTACATTAACGATGTTAGAATTTTTCTCGTGCAATTTACGGCGTTAGCCGGTGTGTAACAACCGACGCAGGCCGAACAAGATAACGGCGTCGCTGTCGCTGGAGCTGGCGGCGAACGAGGGCTTCGCGGCGAACGCACGGCGCGGCACCGGCCACGTGTTCGAGCAGGCCGCGCTCGACCGCTTCCTGCTCGCCAACGCGCTGTCGCACGTCGTGCGCGCGCACGAGCTGCAGCACGCCGGCTTCATGGTCCACCTTCTATATTCTACCTTCACCTACACCGTGCCATTTTTATGTTACAGGAGTCACATGACTGCAACTTTTTGTGTTTCGTTTCAGATATTATGAGTGATCTCTGAAGTCCATGGACTTAAGTTACCGGTTTAAGGTTAAAAAGATGTATGTGATGTCGTAGTGCATTGCTAGTGAATGTAGCTGGACACAATATTTTTCCGACCGTAATACGAGCTTTATTGGTGCCTGACGAAATATGTAGCTAGCGGGAGTAACTCCCCGGTTAAATTATAGTACTAAAAACAGATATGGTACGAAGTAACAGATGAGCCTGCAGTTCACCATGTAGTAAGTAGTCACTGCTTTTCATACAGCTTTTATTACTTAGAAGTAATAAACGAGCATACAGTTTATGTGATGCATAAGTAGTGTTTATTGTCTATCGGAGACACCTGTCATGAACCCAGTGTAGGAATACTATAAAATAAAATATTGTACTATATTTCGGGTTTTCGTACTACATACCGTTAAAAAATATATCAGACAAATCCGTTGTATAATTGACAAATCGTGTCTCCGAATTTCGAAAGTATCTGTCTTACTGTACTTCGAACATTTCTATAAAATACTATATTTGTGAAACGTACTATATTATTATATTATTATCCCTCAATTTGAAACATATATGATGAAATAATGTTACAACCTACCAACTTAGTTCTGCCCGACGCCGATTTGGAGGGTTAAGAAATGTGAAAGGAGTGTAAAACGTGCGTGTGCGTGTGTGCGCAGTGCCAGCTGCGCGGGCGGCTCGTGTCGGTGTTCTCGTCGGCGCGCTACTGCGGCGGCAGCAACGACTGCGGCGTGGCGCTGCTGCACGACGCCACGCTGCGCCTCATCCGCCTCGCCGCCAACTGACCGCCAACTGACTGCCCAATGTGCATGTCTTTCAACACTCTTCCAAAAAAAAAAGTTGTCAATTGGATTACGATTTTTTATCTGTTCCCCGTCTAGTGTCGATTAACATTCATTAAACGATTCAATTTTTTATTAAAGGGTGGAAAAGTAAGAAGTGACATTACGTATTAAAGTTTAAATTTAAATAGTAAATACCTCTTTACAATAGGTATATAAATATTCATTTGAAATAAATTAGCGACTCTAAAGGCATAAAACTTAACATGTTTGTAGACATTATTTCAAATTGGGTTGTTTATTACTTAAAAGATTATACCTTTTCAAGCAATTATTTACATTTTTTGTTACGTGTTGTTATATGTATAGTTTATAGAACATCCCGAAATGTATTAAGTCTGCCGTCTAAGCAATATAGTTATGTATGTGTAATATGCAAAGAAAGTTTGCTATAAGAAATTTGAAAATAGTTTCGTTTCGATGTCAAATAAATAAAACGTAATTATCTTATTCATGTATTTATTTTAATTTAGTCCTTACAAAACCTTTCACATTAAATTGGAAACAATGCAAAATTAAGTTATAACTTATAATTATTTTTACAATACTTCTTGAATATAACTTAAGTGGAGACCATGGTGAAAATATGAATTGCAATAAATTATATAAATTTGGAAAATGCACTGCTTAATATCAGTTAATTAATTACATACAAAATGATTATTGATAGACAGTAACATGAGATTAACGAAGTACGTATATAAATACATTCTAGTCTTATTCATATGAATTAAATAGTAATTCATTATTAACGTTACATCCATCGTACCAAAAATGCCATAAAGTTGCTGCAATACTTATGTACACAGAGAGGACTTTCAATAATTACGGGAGAGGTTTGGGCTGCGTGCTTAAGCTAAATGTCACCCAATATCAAGCGGGGAATGGGCTAGCTTGGGATAAATTAAATATATCATGTTTCTCCAATAGCATATTAGCGGTCATTATTGAAATATTTTCACAAATAAAGAGATTCTGAAAAATCTCATTTCATATCTCACCGTGTTTTAAACTGTCATAAAATTATGTTTTCATTCAAGTTTTCCTTCGCATACATCCAACCTATTGTAAAATTTTGAAGTTTCAAAATAGCCATTGGTTTTTTGCTTCAAAACGCTTATTCTACTATTAGAAAAAATATCATGTTTTCACCATGACCTTTATTTATCAGTATGTCCAATTAAATTTAGGCATTCCTCGTAAGAATGCATGTAAGTTTAATGTATAAATAAGCAAATTAAATTGGATTTTTGTTACTTCATCCTGTCATATCAATCGACGACTGAACTCCCGAGCTCTTGCCTTAGTATACATTTGTTATCTATAGGAAAAACAATATTTCTATAATTATGTACATCTCAAAGTACCTACGACTAAGGAAATATCATTAATCTTATGCTGTCCAGTCACTGCGCAGTCTACAAGTCTTGTATTAAATGCCAGTTTAAAGGACAATCTTGTCAACGGGCAAGAGCATTTTGCCTTTACTATTTTCAAAGATAACAAATGGAATGGTTTGTGTTTGAATGTTGTGTGGACAGCTATAAACTTGTCATATCATAATACCATAAAACAATTTAATGTTACAAGACCTTGCCCGCAGTGCTTCTGATTTTGACAGTTTTATTAATATACTTACAATGTAGATTTATCTCTTAACATATTTTCACAAATCATAAATTATTATTACATTGATAGACGAATCATGAAGTTGGTTGAATATGATTTATCTCATCAGGGTGTTGCATCATATTATTAATGACGGTCTAATCATTATAAGGTGGCACCACTGCCGTTACGCACCCGTAAATAGCAATCACATAAATAATACAGTGTGAATGCTTTTGCAGTCTCAAAAAATGTATCACTTTATTAACACTATCGCTGCTAAGGATGCCAGATATTCACAATGAAACAACAAGCCTATGCTACAGTATACAATCAAGTATGATGATAGATAGAATTAACACATGTGGATCGATATGTACACATCTTTGTTAAATAAGGTTCTTGTTATTGATTTTTTCAGTGCTTCACCTGACTGTAAAGCGAAACACACAAGGGCAATATATGAACATGCTCAGTAAGTGGAAATGTAAAAATGTGTGACTACAACAGAGCAATATTTGTAGGTGCTTGTTGTTCACATTTGCCCAAATTATTGAGATTCTGAAAACGGTTTTGCAGGATTTTGAGAACCAGACCTTCGTGCAGGTCATGTAAACAGTAGTTGGACTTCTATGTCACTTCACTTTAGCTATGTAGTCTCTGTTCAGAATATGTAGAGCAGCTCTAATTCAACTACCACTAGAGCTGTTCAATTTCAATATCACTTCTAGTAGAACTGCAGGTACAGAGTGCTACTTCTGTCCCCTAAAAACAGGCTTATATAAAATTGGTATTTTGAAACACAGTTGGAAAGGGGTAACGGCCCTATAAAAGGCTCAGAAAACTTATTATTGTATTATCCTTCCTTCTTTGTAGCAAGTAATATATATCGGTTAATTCTTTCAATAACTATGCAATCTAAATAAAACAGCATTGATCGAATAAGTCTTAAACGATGGCGACTCTAGGTGTCTGCGACGGGCGATGGGCGGCTCACAGCAGCAGCTTGCCGAGCAGCAGCTCGAGCGCGGCC
>DWON01009809.1:0-11168 GCA_018251015.1 Phocides pigmalion okeechobee | reverse complement strand
TAGAACAGAAGTTCTATTTAAGGATGGACGCGGATGCGTTCCTACTCTTGAGGACTAAGATGGTCGCCTCCAATAAATAAATGCATTTATAATTAAAACTTGGTTTACCACATTCCTTGCGGCGTACAACATTGCTGTGCGCGGCGCAACGAGCGTGCGGCTTGTACACAACTGTGTTGTACGTACAAATCTGTATGGATTACGGGCGAATATAAATGCTGTGTTTACGTCGACGCTACAAGACTGGGAGCGGACATTCCGTTTGTGTAATCGTAGATGATATATGGATGCTAAAAAATATAATATTTCAATGAATTGTCGGCGCATCTTCAGACTAGAGAAATAAGCTCCAGTTTAGTTCGCCTCTCGTAACGCTGACCCGATCTAATATAAAGCGTCACAGTCAAAGTATTAAATGCAATTTCAGTAATGGAAGTAGTTTATTCGACGCTTGTTAACACTGACGGCGTTTACATTTACATTAGTCAGCGTAGCGAACGACACTAGATTGGAGATGTTTTCTCGAGACTGGAGATGCGCCGATTGACATATTTCTGCTTGACAGCATCCGTGCAGCGTTATAGACGCATAGCCGTTGTGTTCGCCCGCAGTCTTGACACGCCTACGTAAACACAGCACTTGTATTCGCCCATAAGCTTGTACAGATTTTTATTCACACATCATCTGAGTGCAAACCGCATGCGCGTTTCTCTAAGTAAACATAATAGTTGTATTATTCACATTTAAATTATTCACTATTATTAATATCGAGTTCAACCGGGGAGGAACCATCGCGTCTCTCATAATCCGCTGTATAGAAATTCTTGTGCGTTTACCGGCGACGCTTCAGAACGATGTTGAGGTTCGAGAGACTCGATCAGGGAAACATTTAGAAATCAGGTGACCATCGTAGTCCTCAGGAGTAGCAACACATTTACCTTTTAAAAGGTGGGGGAACTTATAGTTCGACGGGAGAGGTACCACTGCCCCCCTCATAGACTACCGTAAAGCATTACTTGTGTTTTGGTCGGAGAGTTGCGGTGGACGGCTACACTTTGAAACGAGGCGACCATCTTAGTCCTCAGGAGTAGCAACGTATTCGTTCAGATAGGATTTCGATCGTGTTTGTGGTGGTACGTGGATATCTAGGGCTGTGACTTCTTAACATCAGGTGGTTTGCATGCTCGCTTGCTACTCTTCTCACATAAAAAACGTGGGAGCTCAGATCATATTTCATTCCTGTTGAAGTATCTGGATATCCATGTGCTGCGGAGACTACTTAACAACAGATGGTCTGCATGTTTGTTGGTCTTCATACATAAAAAAAACATCAGATTGATAGCAGGAAGTAACCAATTTGCTATTATTCTGTTATAAAAAAAAAGTTTAGTGTTCCAAAAACAATAAAAATGTTATGTCAAAACCGATTAAACTTTTGCAGCCGAAATGAAAAGCGACAACTGTTGTTAATCACTTTTCAGTAACTTCCTGAAAGCTTTTTGAAAAGCTGCCAAAACGATTTATTACCTTAAAGGTATCGTTACACTGGGAGCTTCAGAAATAATATTAGTTTATTAGTGGGAGAGAAATTAAATATTTTACTATGTACGATGTACTCACGATTAACGATATTTGATTTGTTTTTTTGCCGATTTTTGGAACCATTTGGTTGGCTCGTGGTCGCGATCAAGGTCGTGGTCATGGTAGTTTAGCCGTGACCACGAGCCACGCAACTGGTTCGACATTCGGCAATTAAAGAGAGTTAATCGTGAGTACCCATTATATAGTAAATAACCCATTATTGATTAAATCTGTAACCAAAACCTAACAGAAAAGGAATTCTACTTGAAGTCGATTACAGATGCGTTGCTACTGCTGAAGACTAAAGTGGTCACCACATTGATAATAAACCAGCAACCACTTTTCTTTCTCCTTCCCTCCCTATCCGTTTCCCTTTCTACCGAAAAGCAAATAAGCGTCACGGTAGAATGTAGTGTAAATGATACCTCGCCAGCCAAACTGTATTGGTAACCCCTTGTAACGAGTACCCCTTATATAGAAAAATGTATAAATTCCGCAATAATCGTAGTTTTAAATCGTATGTTATTTAATAGCAGTGACAACTTCACCACTACTTCACCATCAGGTAGACTGAATGTTCGATTGATGTTACCATTTGATAAAAAAATAATTTTAAAAAGCTCATGTACCTATATGTCCACATAACAAAATCTTAGTGATTACCCGTTGTAGAATCAATTTACCCGCATGATGCTACATATCTTCTACCTGTTTTTACCTGTTCCTGCTCAATCCTTTAAATTACGGGAACCGCAGGATCTTCTACCTGAGAGACCGTTAGTACCGTCGGGTATGAGTAGTAGATTAGTTGTGACCAAATCCGTCTAATATTTTTGAGTTTATCAGACGCGACGGGGGACTTTGTTTCAAAATATTTACAGATATATTTTAGATTTATTTTCTTCGTGTAACTTATAATGTTACAATAAAAGGTTAATTAGTAATTAAGGACTAATATTTAAATATTACTATCTTCTTCTTCTTCTTCATATATAAAAATGAATGTTTGTCTGTATGTCCTTTATAGAATCGTAAACTATGCATTTGATGCAGGTTTCTGAGTTGGTACGACTAGTTTTCGACGGATGGCGCCACTGTCATGACTCAAAATGAGTTAAATATTTGTGTAATGTCTTTCCTCTACATTTATTTTAGTTGGTGGCGTAGCAACGCGCGCAGGGTACAGCTAGTATTTATATATTATATTTATATAGATACGTCACTTGTTATTTTTATGACAGAAAATGTAATAATAAAGTCTTTTTTTGTGGTAGTTAATTAACTGGTAATGTTATTTATTGCTCTGTGGAATTAAAAAGCCTACCAATTTTAATTAAGCTCGGTGTGAAGGAGACCAAATTTATGTCTGTCTCGCTTTATTTTTTTTAACGATTGCTTTTTTTAGGTTTTTCAACCTAATAAGGATGTTTTTAAGGTGAGAAAACTATAGTTCCACCAGGGAGGTACCACCGCCGCCCTTATAATCCGCCGTAAAGCAATACTTGTGTTTCGTTTAGAGCGGTGCAGTTGCCAGCTACACTTTGAAGTAAGGTGACCAATTTAGTCCTCAGGAGTAGCAACGTATTTACGTTCGAGCTCAGATAGAATTTCAATCGTGTTTGTGGTTGTATGTGGATTTCTATAGGCTGCGATTACTTAACGTCAGGTGGTTTGCATGCTCGTTTGCTACTCTTTTTACATAAAAAACAGGTATATCGCTACAATGTCTGGTTTCTTGGAAACACCTTAGCGTCGTAAAAATAACAACAACTAAGTTCCAGTCACCCATTAGCCTGAAATGCGGAAAGTTTGTCCACTTCTTATTTTCGTTAGTTGGACATTCGACGCAGTGCCCTTTATACATATCTATAAATATTATAAAACAAAGTCCCCCGGCGCGTCTGTCTGTCTGTTCGCGAAAAACTCAAAAAGTACTGGACGGATTTTCTTAGTTTTCTATAACAGAGTGATTCCTGAAGAAGGTTTTAGAGCATAATAAGTTAAGTTTTTTTTGTAAATTGGGCGAGAATGTAGGTTATTTCATATTGCGAAAATGTATAAAGTAATCGCGGACGAAGTTGCGGGCACAACTAGTTACGTCTAAAAATACCGCAAATTTTGACACGGTTTGTGCACTTGTCATTTCAAAATGTGTAGATTCTAAGAAGATATTAGTTTAAAATCTTTGGACTATCACCACTTAAAACAACAAACATTGGCAAAAGGCGAGAAAAAAAGCGTGGTAAAAAGAACGAAATACTACAATTAAACATATTTTCTACCTTAAAATAAATATTCATTCAGTGAAGTTATTAAAAGTGACACAAAATTAAGAGTTTTGACATTTGATAAAAAAATACTAAAAGCTGGGCGACCGTCATATTCTTCAGAAGTTGTAACGCTAGATACGTTACTGGCCGTACGATCTTAAAGGATCTTCAGTCTTGTATGAGGTTATTTGTTAATATGCTTGGCTTGCAACTATCATTTAACATTCGGTAGCCTGTCCACAAAATATATCAGTCTCGTTTAAAGTTTACCGTGGTTGGGCTTCAGCCATTACTTTCAAATCAAAATCAAAATGTTTTTATTCAAAGTAGAATGTTTCCAGAATTATTTTTGCATGATAATAAACTACTAAAGTAGAAGGCGTTGAAAAAAATTCAAATCACAAATAATTTCTATCTTTGTATTTTTTTTTTACAATTTATAACTAGCTAGTCTTCGAGATCTTTATAAAATTAAATTCGAAGTATTTTTATTAGAAGTATACCTTTAACTCTTTTTGAACGACAGTAAACTATCACCGAATAGTAAGGCGTTTCATTTTGGAGAAGAGGCGGTTAAGAGAATAATTATGTATTATCTAAATCTTCATTCGTAACTTGTGCTGCTCTCATAATCCTGGAAGCAACGTGTCCTTGGAAAAGGTATATTTTGGTTATTTAGAAGTGAGGCGACCTGAGTAGAGTCTGTGATACCTATTAACGGTAGACGCCACGGACTCTACTCCACCAAAAAAACTTGATAGTCCCTTCAACATTAAAATCAAAATCGAAATATTTTGTATATTCTATTATATGTTGAATAAAGTAAACTTTTAATAGAACTCTTTTTGAACGGCAATAAACTATCACCGACTCGTAAGATGTTTCGATTTTAAGCTAATTAAAAAACCCCAAATCGGGCTGCGTGCTCTTGCACAATTCAACAAGAATGATGTCGAGAAGACGACTTACACCCATATATAACACTGTAAGAGCTATTCAACACAAGTGGATCCCTCATTTGCCGCTTGTCACGCGATCCTACACCCAATTTAGTACATAAGGACTAAGGACATTAACATTCAAGTATCCGTGTAATCGCACGACGATTCCCATTGGCGCGCCCTGCCTTTTATTTAATTATAAGCATTTTTGCCATCTACCAAACTGTTATTACAGAAACGGAATTTGTTGATCGTGCAACATTCCGCTACTCGACAAAAGATGGCGCTACTAGTATTCTACATCACGTTGTCGAAGTTTTTAAGTCCCGTATGTGTATTATATCACTTGAAAATTCAGAAAATCGTATATGTGAAATGTTTGAATATGCTTCCACTACTCGATAAAGTCAAAATACTGCTATCTTATTCATTGCTGGGCCTAGGTCTTATGACAGAATAAGATATTAAGTTAAAATCCACAAGCCGACCAAGGTGGTCTTCACGCCTTCAAGAAATTTCTAAAGAACTCCCATAATATGATTTTTCTTTTCTGTATTATACTTAAGGCTTTCTTCGTACTCTATCCATCAGCCTTTACGCGTCCACTGTTGGACATAGGCCTTGCCTAGATGGTGCCACACAGACCGATTCTGTGCCCTCTGCATCCAGCGGTTAATATTATATACTATACTTATTAGGTCGTCGGTCCACCTGGTTGGAGGACACCTGTGCTCCTTTTGCCTAGACGTGTTATCGAGGACCTTTCTACCCCGTCGGTTGTCCGTCTCATGAGCGATGTGGCCTGCCACTTCATCTTGCATATTTTGAGAACTATGTCGGTAACTTTTGTTCTTTTACGGATTTCATCAATACGAATTTTGTCATGTACCAAGCGTAGTTCTCTATACTGTTATAGTTAAAAAAACACTACATTTATTTATGTGTGTTATTTATGTGATGTTAAGTAGTCGCAGCCCATAAATATCCGAGTACAACCACAAACAGATCTAAAATCCTAGCTGAGTTCGAACGTAGATGCGTTGCTACTCCTGCGGACTAATATGGCCTCGCCAAAGTGTAAGCGCGATCACATCTCTCCAACCGAAATACAAATAATGCTTTACGACGGATTATAAGAGCGGCGGTGGTACCTCCCCGGCCGAACTATAGTTCTCCCACCTTGAATCACACAATGGAACTAATGCAGATAAAGTGGAGCCTTACGTCTAACGACCATGTAAGAGATATGTTCTCTCGATACAGTGGCCTGAATAATTACGATCCGAATCAAGTAACAGAACGGTTTCAGTAGAGGGTTGTAATTAGGGTCCCAAATACAAATTAAATGGAACTTTGGTACGGTTACAAGATAATTGTTTGGGAATTTATTTCTAGTGTAATAATTTATGGATATTTTAGTATTGTATTTAAATCACGGAAAAAGATACATTCTTTAAATGTCTCTTTTGTGATTTAAATAGTATAAACGTCTTATGTAATAACCTTCTTATATAAAATTGAAAAGTAATTATGTATATATAAAAAAATAACTTACTTAAAAAAACATGCTTTTATTAAAAAAAAATACCAAAAAATGCAATTTTAAAAGAGTGGTTTGCTTTTTCAGTAATCTATTGACACCATTCATGCATTGTCATTGGTCACCTGACATTAGTCTTCGCCATGGACAAATGCTAGAACCATAGATCAATCGGGGAGGTACCACCAATGCCTTCATTGTCCGCTATAAAACAACTATTGTATCTCGGTTAGGTGAGGCTGCACATACAAGCGAGGTGACCATCATTCTTCCAAAAGTAGCAATACACAATGTCAGGCAGTACTTTAGTCTTGTTTGAGGTTGGACGTGAATGTCAATGGGCTGCAGAGAGCATTTAACATCATGGCCTACACACTCGCTTGCACTAACAAAAAGAAATAAAATCCAAAACAGTTGCTAGATTTTTTATCAGTTTATTTATGGGTTTATGTACGTTAATCTCAAAAACAGCTAAACGAATTTTAATTTGTTTCCACTAATGTATTGAAATAAGTTATATTTTAGTTTTTGTGATCTGTTTCATTTCAATCAGATTATAACTCAAAAAGTTGTGTCAATTTGTAACTTCCATTTTGACAACTTTTTTAGGTGTGCTTTGGCTGGGTGTATATAAATTAAAACTTTTTGCTTTTTTATGTGAGAAGAGTAGCAAATGAGCATGCAACCACCTGATGTTAAGTAGTCGCCCATAGACATCCGCGTACAACCACTAAGACGAATTAAATCCTATCTGAGCTCGACCGTAAATATTTTGCTACTCCTGATGGCTAACATGGACGCCTCGCTTCAAAGTATAGCCAGCCGACCTGTGTACCTCTCTAAACGAAATGTAAGTAATCTATTTATTCATTTATTTATTTTACGTATTTCCAAACAAAAATAACTGTTTATAAATAATATATAATCACCAGTTACACTAATTGTCCAAAATTTATTCCAAAGTGACCAAATATAATGTTTTGCGGCGGATTGTAAGGATGGCGGTGGTACCTCCTTGGTCATGCTATAGCTCTCCTACCTTTAGGTGATAATGCTGATAGGGATTTTAGAAAACCTCGTCAATTGAAGCCTATGTGTTAAAGAAATTTCGTTCAGCAGTAAACATGTAACACGAACGTCTGTCTGTTATTTTATTCCCACACACATATGGAAAATTTCCGTGAAATGCTGTTTCATCGTCATTTTTTCCATTTCATTAAGTGATGTTTACGCACGGCCATTAACCTACACATGCATATGTACTTAGTAACAATTATTTATTTATTTGAGGCCCACCAACACAAGACACACAAACTATTTAAACATAATAAGGTGACTGAGACACACACACAAATAAGGCACAGCCGAAAGTTAAACTTAAAAACTTTAAATTTTGAAATTAGTAAATAGGTTATTTGTATAACGTGAGTACTAAGAAAGAGTTTTTGGAAACCCACCCCTAAGGGGCCAAAGTACAAGATGAAATTTTGTATGATTTTGTACAGAAAATAGCTTAAAATTCTGAAATTTGCATATAGGTAAAGACCTATTAGAATTCCGTTATATAAAGATATAACTTAATTACTAACAAAGGATTTTTGAAAACTCCACGACTTAGGGGGCAAAATGAACGATTAATCACTTTCTGGATGATCAATAACAATAAAATTAATTCGTAGGATTCTATACCATCTAAATTGCTGATTTTGATAAGTATTAATTGTTAATTAAATTGAAAAACTATTATTAACACAACAACTTTTACTTTAGATAATAAAATTCGATATTTTTTTCTATATTTTATGTCCTGCGAAGCGGGTGGGGGCGGCTAGTGGAAAATATACGAGATAAACTATCATTAGGGGCCTTTTTTAAAGGAATACAACGCAAGCCAATAGTCGTTACAATTTTTGTGTGTTTGCTTGTGTTTTGTACGTGGCAATCTCGGTAATGGCTTAACCGATTTCACTGCGGTTTTCACTATTGCATTGAAGTAAGTTTCAATTAAAATTCGACACGATTTCAATTAAAGTTCGAACGAACTTCGCTGCACTTCAATCGGTCTATAAATAGACAAAAAGGGTATATAAATTTGAAAGTTAAGGAACTGAGTACATGAGAATTTTTACTGTTAAAATCTAGAAAAAAACAAAATGGCGGTGAAAACAATGCAGTTATTAATTTAAATACAATGTTAAATTATAAGTAAATAATTTAACTATAATAAATACACGTATGCGATGACCTAATCGTTCCGTAGCTCCATTTAATTTGTATTAAGGGTAATTACAAGCCTCTTTAGAACCGTCCTGTTAACCGAATTTGGTTCTCAATTATTCAGACTACTAGTAATTCTGTAAGATTCATTTATTATCTCTAAAATTTAAACCACGGTGAGATCAAATGCCTAAATTCTGTTAAAGATGATAGTGGATGTGGCGCCGTATTTATATACTCGAGGATTTTTCGGTCAAATAATTTATCCTTAATTTAGTTAAGTCGGTCATTTATTTAGTAAAATTTGTTATATTTATTTATTTACGTATACTTATCAACTAGATTTCATAGTTGACAAATACTATTAAAAACATGGTCATAACCTTGATAAACATGTGATCCTAATTACAGACAAGTACAGCGAACTGAATAATGTGTAAAAATATAAGAAAATGACAATTTCAAAAGATAACAAGATTAAAAAGGTTTTACTTACTAGCTGGTCGGGGCTTCGATCGAGTAGTAATATTTTAGGGTTTTTCCGATTTTGGTAACAATTAAGACCACGCTAGCATCTTTTAAATAGACAAACATCGGCAATTAAAAGCGATAATCGTGAGTACTCGTTATATAATAAAACTAGCTGTGCCCGCGACTTCGTCCGCGTTTATTTCATACATTTTCACAACATGAAACAACCTACGTATACATGCATCTAGTCATTATTTAATATCTCGATCAATTTAAAAAAAAAACTAAACTTATTATGCATCAAAACATTCCTCAGGAATTAATATAACAGTTGCGAAAACTGTAGGAACACTCATAGAGTACTTTTTGAATTTTTCGCGAACAGACAGACAGACAGACGCGACGAGGGATTTTGTTTTATAATATTTAATAGATGTAAATTCTATGGTATTAGTTTAAAATCCTATAGAAAAAACTTGTTTATTTACTGACCGTACGAAAAGAAACGATTATGAAATGTTATTATCTATAAAATGATTGAAATGTCTCGTTTATAAAATGTCAAGTAAAGCTTATTGCAACATATTACTGAACCGAATTATAGTTCGACCAGAGTTGCACTCGCGCCATCCTTATAATCTACCGTAAAGCATTACTTTTGTTGGAGATTGAAGAGAGTCGTTGGAGAGGTGTGAGTGCTGGCTACACACAAGCTAGGTGATCATGTCAGTTCTCAGGAGTAGCAACACATTTGAGCATACGTCAAAGAAACTTTGCAACACATTAGTGAACCGAATTATAGTTAGACTAGGAATATACCCGCACCATCCTCATAATCTGTAAAGAAACTCTTGTGTTTCGATTGGAGAGGTTTGGTAGCCGGCTACAGTTACAAACTAGACGATCATCTCAGCCCTCAGGAGTCGCAACACATTTAAGTGATAAAACGAAGGCGATAAAGTGAAAGCGAAAATGAAAGTCTTATTAGGGTTTGGACGTCCATCATTAAGTTACTATGTAACGGGTACTCAAGATTAACGATTTTTAATTGCCGATAATTCAAATCAGTTGCATAGTTCGTGGCGGTCGTTTTAGCCGTGACCACGAGCCATGCAATGCAAGTCCGAAATATAGGCAACTAAATCGTTAATCATAAGTACCCGTTACATAGTAAAACGTATAAATCCAGCGACGATACTAGTTTCATATCATTTGAACGTTAATGTGAATGTTTCACTTAACATCAAGTGGTCTGCATGTTCATTTGCTACTCTTTTAACATAAATGGAAAGAAATAACAGCATGAATAGTCAGATACGCTAATTACTCGCTCAGGTCATGGGTAAACATTGCTTGGCGAACTGAAA
Source organism: Phocides pigmalion okeechobee (assembly GCA_018251015.1). NCBI lineage: Eukaryota > Metazoa > Arthropoda > Insecta > Lepidoptera > Hesperiidae > Phocides > Phocides pigmalion. The sequence goes on along the minus strand of DWON01009809.1, from coordinate 781 downwards.
AGCAAATGAAATGGCAATGAAATCATCGGAAAACGACCGTTAATAATTATTTATCTAGTTCTTGTATTATTGCTAACTTCAAAATCAAATTCTTCTTCATTATAATGAATTTACATGCAATTAATGAAAGATAGACTTATCCTTAACATTCATTAAGTGTATATAAAAACCTTTTTTATGTCAGAAGAGCAGCAAACGAGCATGCAAATCACCTGATGTTAAGTAGTAGCAGCCCATAGACATCCACGTACAAACACAAACACGAATGAAATCCTATCTGAGCTCGAACGTAGATACGTTGAGTCCAGTCCTCAGAAGTAAGAATGCATCCATGCATGACGTCGACAGGATCTTAGTCTTGTTTGAGGTTGGACGTAGATGTTCATGGACTGAGTAACACCTGTACACTCGTTTGCTACTTATCCAACACAAAAATATTTGTTGGTATTTTATTGTGAAGATTGTTGTTGTGAAAGATAGATGTTTTTTTATTGTGAAAAAGTAAGAAACGGGCATGCAGGCCACCTGATGTTAAATAGTCACTGCAGCCCATGGACAACCATGTCCAATCTCAAATAAAACAGAAATTCTATTTAAGGATGGACGCGGATGCGTTCCTACTCTTGAGGACTAAGATGTTCGACTCCAGTAATATGTATCCGGCAACCACACCTCCCCAACCGAAATACATGAAGAACATGTTGCTTTACGGCGGGTTATGAGGGTATATTTATATTCGCGTTAAGATAAATAAGTGTTATGATTCTCATTACTATTATAA
>DWON01009808.1:0-11169 GCA_018251015.1 Phocides pigmalion okeechobee | reverse complement strand
GTTGTCCATGGGCTGCAGTGACCACTTAACATCAGGTGGCCTGCATGCCCGTTTCTTACTCTTTCATTTAAAAAAAACGTTGTTTTTTCTGTGTGACAAAACAAACATTACCATTAAAAGCAGTTAGCTTAAACAAAACTAGTCAAAACCCCAATGTGGCGATTAGTGGATGTGAGCGTACAATGGTCATTATGTTTTTGTTCGATCGTCGAATGTGGGTCAGAGGCATCGCATAACTTGTGACATCACGTGGCAAAGAATCCAGTAGAGACAGTCGTTCAAGTAGGCTTTTTACTCGTTATGATAGTTGATTTTCACTATTGATAAACTTATATCGTTATCTCATTCTTAGTTCGATTACGGTGTCTTCTATATATCTTCTTAGTTCGATTACGGTGTCTTCTATATATCTATACATATAATAAAACTCGAACTGATCGCTGTATGTACTACGGCAACAAAGGCAAATATATTGAAAAAATCATTATGGAGTGCCTTTATGTTTTTTCATTTCGTATGTTTGTCTGTATGTCTGTATATCTGTATGTTTGTGCACGCTAATTTCAGAAATGACTTATCCGACTTTAATGCAGTTATCAGAATTATATTGTAATGGTTTAAACTTAATATTCAATGTTTTTCATTGAAATCGGTCACAAACAAAGAAGTTATGTCAATTTATGTCACACGTGAACGAATTCGCAGGCACAAGCTCGTACCTAATATATACGATTATGAATTAATATCATCGTGTTATTTATCCACTTTACTATATAACGGGTACTCACGATTAACGATTTAAAGAAAAACCTGAACAACACGTAAGTTTGTGTAGCTAATCACATGGTTCAATGATATTATGGTGTTGGTATGGTTAATGATTAAGGTGGAAGAACTGTAGTTCAACCACCTTAATCATTAACCATACCAATATCCATCTTAATCCTCAGGAGTAACAACGTATCTACATTCGAGCTTAGATAGGATTGCGATTGTGTTTGTGGTTGTACATTGATGTCTATGCGAATACTAATATGCAAATTAGTAATTTAAGGACGGCGCTTAGGTTAAATATTATGATTGTGGTTTATTTATATTTATGGAGTGCGATGCTCTCAGAGGCGGGGTGAAGGAGCATTGTTCAAAATGTTAATTACGTTCACGTAATAGTACGTTTGTTGGTAAGTGTTACGATTTTATTAATTAAAATTTTATTGCGTGAGTATGCCCTTATCGTGTTCGGTAAACGCATTAAACGGTCCATTATGAAACATGTGTAATGTTTTTGATCTAAATTCATAAGTTTATATAACTTTGTTGTCGGAATTGTTATTTTTTCGGTTGGATAGCGAGACAAACCTCTCAGTCCTCAGGAGTAGCAACGCATGTTCGAGCTCAAATAGGATTTCAGTCATATTTGTGATTGTACATGGATGTCTATGGGTTGCGATTACTTACAATCAGGTGGTTTGCATGCACGTTTGCTACTCTTCTTACATAAATAAATTATGAGCACCTCAGTCCTCAGGAGTAGCAACGACTCAGTGATCGAGTTCATGCGCAACTCTTGTTCTTTTGCGTCGGTAACTGATGTCCAAAGGCGGTAGTGACCACTTACAATGACGTAGCTTTTGGCTTGTTGCATGCTCATCAGCTACTTCTGTTTTATGAAAACACGCGAAATCAGCAACATATATCTTGATTTTTTAAGTTGAACTCTCTGTGCAAGTATCTTTCTCTTACCACGCCCTTCAAATCAGAACAATGCACTGTTAAACACTGCATTTAACGGAAATAGTAGTAGTTAGCGAGTGAAACGTTAATCCATCAAAGGTTAGATCCTTTTAATTTTGATAGAGGAAACTTTAGATATATACCTACCGTCACATCTGTGTAGTGTATAATCATTGACGTTGTAAGCACGCCTGTCTCCATCTGCCGGTGTACCGTTACCCGGCCTAGTAACCGCGAGGGGAGATTAATGCAACCAGTCTGCTAGGGCCAACGAGGGCCCCGTAGAACTTTCCAGAAACCTAATACCTGACATACTTACGTAGCTAACTGTAGGAGGTTTTTGTACTAAGCGTGAGGACTGCGCGTTTCTTTTAATATGTATGCTAATGATAAGGGGTGTTTGCAGGTACGAGTAAAACTATAGTTAGACCGGGCTATCTCTGCATGCTCCATAATTCGTCTTGAATTAATTATTGTGTTTCATTTGGAGATGTGCAATTGCCGGCTAAATTTACAAACAAGGTAACCATCTCAGTTCTCAAGAACAGCAACATATCTACGCACTGTGCCAGACAAGACTTTAATTCTTTTTAAGCTAGACGTGGATGTCTTTAGACTGAAGATACCATTTAACATCAGGTGGCCTGTTATTGTTACTTTAAAAAGTAAGGTTTTGCTTCTTGTTATAAATATATTTGTTTTGGTCAAATATAAATAAAAAGAAGCTTACAAGCCTAAATATATAACAATTGTTTTTAAATAACATACCTACTAATGTTTAAAATTTTACTATACGCTTGTACCATCATCGCCATGTTTGAAAAGTCACTAATATACTTGTCACGTTCGTCGACTCTATAAAGTCATACTCTATTATTAAAGTTAATAAAGTGTAACTGCAGTTCCCGCCCACTCATAAAGCAAGAGCTTCGAGCGTAATCCATTAATTAGTGTTGACGCAAATTGCGTAGAGCTGCATTAGAAATTGCATGTCATTTATTTGGAAGATAAATATAGTAGGAGTGGCAAAATATGGGTGCATTTAACCTTTTAATTGCATTTGAAAATTGCAGCGTGCCGATATAACGAACGATTGCAAACGTTAATTGAGCTGGGTAAATCTGTGCCTGATTGTAATAGATATTGCTATTCATTAGTGCTAGAGTTCCAATCTTCGACTGAGGTCGATTTAATGAATCGATTCGAATCGAATAATCCTAGGATCGATTTAAAAAAACTGGGAATAAAAGCTAGATTTGTCATAGATATGCAATTTCCTTAAAACTGTGCAGTAAATTTATTGACTTTTTTTTTAACAGACTGCAATAAATCTATTGTAACATATTATATTAAAATATGTTAAAGAAAATATATCGTTATAAATGATTGAAAAAACATTATCTATGTTTTTATTAAGTTTAAAAAGTATGCGAGGCAATACAGAGATTTTTACTTCAAAGAACTGTTTTCTTTTAAAAAGTGTTTTTAATTAATTTGAAAAATAATTGTAATGATTTCCACGCACGGATTGTATTGTTGGTGCTGATGTTTAATCATCAATTTTAAAATTTATTACCTATTAATATGTTAGTACATTAATGCCTAGGATTAGTCTGTCTGTGCCAAATGTCATATGCAAACACGACATATGTCAGTCTGAGCGCTTGTGTACTTGCAACAAAATGAATAGATGACGCATATATATTATGCACCGACGTAAATCAATGGAAGTACCGTTCCTGATGAATGAGCAACTGAATTTATTTAACACTAAAACCAAGCTCAAGTAAAAGCCATCTAAAAGGAAATTATATGTTAAATGTGAAGGAACTGTAGTTCGACCGGGGAGATACCATCGCCGCTCTCGTAATCCGCCCTAAAGTATTACTTATGTTTCGTTTCGAGTGGTGCGGTTGTTGGCTACACTTTGAAGGGACGCGACCATCTTAGTCTTTAGGAGTAGCAAAGTATCTACGTTTGAGCTCAGATAGAATTTCGGTCGTGTTTGTGGTTGTACGTAGATATCTATGGGTTGCGACTACTTAACAGGAGGTGGTTTGCATGTTCATTTGCTACTCTTTTCACATAAAGAAAAAATATGTCGTTTTCAGAAGTAGTAAATCAGCAACTCACGTTTTATGATTTTTGATGACCCTTTCCAGGATTCCATTTGACCTTGTTGACCCTTTCCAGGGAACTTGGCGATTGTGGGTGGCCTGAGGCACACTCCGCAAAGCTGTTCTAGAGTGTTCATAGACACCGGTTACTGGTTAACCCATGTGTCAGATGTTGTCACACCATTTATTCAAATTCAAATATTTGATGATGAACACTTGATGAATGTCAAGGATACAATGTAAAACTAGTACATTGGCTTTGAACGCCCTGTTGGCTAAGGTTGACCGGGAGAAAAAACTGGCGGAAAAGAGAAAACTCTCGGCACTCTTTTTAAATCAGTCCTTGATATAGAGATATATGTATTTAGAGCCTTATATGAGATTAAATGATCCTAAACTTGATCTTGAACTGGGAACGACTGCCTCATGTGATTTTACCATGTACCGGGTATTCACAATTAACAATTTTAATTTTTCATTGCCGATATTTAAAACCAATTGCATGGCTCGCGGTCACGGCGAAAGTGCGGTAGCGGGAGGAATTGTCGACAGTAAAGTGTAATTCTAATATAATCTTATAATCGATCTACCCTACGTCAAGTTCGCTTTTAATTTTTGGGTTCCATATCACGAAATACCAGACTAACTGTATCTGTACGCACTAAACTTTGCACTATTTGCGACTTATGTAAAAATTATGTTTAAGATTAAAATTATATGTTTAATGTGACTGTAGTTTAAAGCACGTACAAAATATGCCATTACATTTTGTCATTTATCCAATTCTTGATTGCATTTGACGTTAATGAACATAGTCGAACGTTAACGACATATGCAACCCACGGAACTGTTATCATTATCCTATTAGCGTTCCACTGCTTGGCCCACTCTCCTCTCAGAATAAAAATGTTTACGTCGTTTGTCCACCACCCTGGCTAACTGTGGATTGGTAGACTCCAACGCTTTGAGAAGTTCAAACCTTCGAGAACTTTATTGAGAACTCTCAGATATTCATCATTTTTTTACTACTTCACCGTTAAAACAAGTGATACTAATTTCTAATACACATATAACGTTAAAATCATACGTGTCTGGGATTCAAACACCGGACCTTCACCGGAATTTAAGTTACTACACTATCACTGTCACCAAAGGGGCTTGACACGGGGCACTTCCATTGGTTTAAACTGTTGTAAATAGTATAACAATTTATATACACGTACAAAGTCAAGTCACATATTTTCGGCTTAATAGCATATCTATTGATTTAAATCTAACCATAGTACCATACACAGTTAATCATCTCACGATGTCGTTATGATTATTCAATTTCGAATCTTACGGTCTTAATTATAAAGGTTATAAGTCACGCCTTAATGACATGAGTTATAGCGTATCGCCCCTAATATGGTGTCAAAAAGTGAAGGATGTAGATTAATACGTGAAGGGCCGTTTGAATAAAACGCGTCACATAAGGGCACGTATGAATGAGCCGTTATAAATTGATGAATAACAATACACGTTTTGCCAACGATGGCTACATAAATATTTATTACTATCGCTAACCTGGGGCTTTACTCGTGAAATATAAGCTCATACGCACGCCGCCATAATCCGCCGCAAAGCATTACGTGTATTTCGGAGAGGTGCGGTTGTCAGCTACACTTTGAAGTGTGACGACTGTCTTTGTCCTCAGGAGTAGCAACGTACCTACGTTTGAGCCCAAATAGGTAGTCAGTCATGTTCGTGGTTGTACGTGGATGTCTATGGGCTGCGATTACTTAACATCAGGTGGTTTGCAAGCTCGTTTGCTACTCTTCTCACAAAAAAGGCGTAACACGATTTAGCAATACTTAATTCAAAAAATTGCTAAACAGATAGTTTTCTTAACTCTACATTTTTATGATTGCTCAGTTCTTAGAGAATATATAGCCTATAACGAGATGAGGTTTATAGGCACTATTTGTACAGAATTGAGGTGAATTAAATGAGTAGTTAAAGTAATACAAACAAATAAATAAACGAACCAAAAACGTTTTATATTTCCGTAATAATATTAGGCTTAGGAACAACGCTGGTTATAAACTAGTATCACGAAAACGTTCCAACTTTTTTTATATGTATATATAACATGTGTGTTGATTAAGTTTTGTTTAGATTTTACTAACATAACATTGTACTGATTTGTCAAATAATCAATCATTTTTTCATTTACTCTTTAGTTTGGTCGTAACTTATTAATATTATAAAGAAATAATGACTACAATATTCCCATTAGCCGAGCGTTTTTTCCGACGGCTTTTTTCTCCCGATCTACCTTAGCCAACAGGGCGCTCAAAGCCGATGTACTGATTTTACACTTTACCCTTGACGTTTATTAAATGTATGTAAACACCTTACAATGAAATAAAATACTTGAATTTGAATTTAATTAGGGTGTTATTATTGAATAATATTTGCAAAGATAGGTGTCATAAAGTTTCTTTCGCCGCCTCGTCTCCAAAAATAAGCGACTTACGAGGCGGTGAAAGTTTATTGAAGTTCAAAAAGAGTTCTGTAAGATTTGCTTTGACTAAAAATATTTTGATTTTAACTTATTTTTATTTTTATGATTTAATACTTCACAGTTTAACCTACAAAGTATTTGCTTGATTTATGGTAGAAAATATACAGACTTACCGCGGTGATATCACTAACACACCCACTTATAGGGTGAATCAATTCATACATTGGACAGGTGTATTCGCAGACTCACTTATATAAGAAGAACCATCTTAGTCCTCAAAAATTACAAAACAGATATGAGTTCATTTGGAACTCTATTAAAGAAAATCTATTTAATCTTCTTTCAATGTAGATTAGTGTTTTCTTTATTTTTTATGTATATAAAGAGATGGCCGTAACAGAGAAGAACGGTTATGTCAGATTTTTACTAATTTTACACCAGGTGTACGTCAGCTCTTAAATTCCAGATGTTGCGGGACACCATTTGGGCAGCTACCGTGACCCAGCAGGCATCGGCCGGTCCTTACGCCCTAACATCAGCTTTCTACTTCCAGACATCGCGGGACCCCGTAAGGGCAACTACCGCCTCTCAGCAAGCATCGGCCAGTCTTTACGCCCTGGCAGACCCAATTGAAAATATTTGATTCATGAGAGGCGCTCGTGAAACACTAAAACTTAAACAATTAAGGTACATTAGAAAGTAAATAGAGAGTTTTTTTTTACCAAGTAACCCTAAAAGAAGTTTATTCAAAATTCACCGTTCAAGCGAGCTTAATTAGTACACGGTTTATTGAAGTTTGTTTGGCAACGACAACTTTTTGTGGTTTTTAAAACTTTTAGTTGATTTAAATATAAAATGCTTTATAAAGTTCAATCTTGGTAGTCTGGGTCCGGGATTAGTTTTAATTAAAGTAAAACTACAGAAAAAAATCTTACTATTATATAATAGGTATTGCTTGTTTCTGTTTTTTTTTTTTTCATGCGAAACTTACTGTTTTTTTTATATATATAAATATGTAGAGAGTATCTGTATCTGTAGTTTTGTTTTATTCTATGTAAAGTAAAAAATAAAAACTTAAAATCACTGTATTTTCCAACAATATTTTAAGCATACATACTTATATTTCAGAGGCAAACTAGCAAGTCGACACTAATATCGTATGTAAATGTCATTGACTATTTACTAAAACTCAGGGACAACCAGCAATCAAATTTAATGAGCAACATTATTTATGTATCAATGGATGTATACGTACTTGCTTATTTTTGTAGATCGTAAATAAACAAGAAAGTTAAGCGGCATCGAGCGCAGTCGGCATCTGGATGGGTGACAGCTAGTGAACAAGATATTGTGCGATTCGTGTTTCACAGGACAACTTTTACCATTATCCCTGGTTGTTATCAATACATCGCAAACGTATAAACTTGTAAAAATACTTTTTTAATTATCTATTATTTTATGAACTGGATGCTGCTTTATATATATAAATCTAATGAGAGATGTGTCATTACCCAAAAACTATTGCAGGTGACATGGGTCTGTCATTGTACGAGCATCACGCACGAACTACTGAAAGTATATCGATATTGTTTTAGTTTTACTCCTTAGACGCTTGGTTCTTATCTAAAAAAATATGTCACTATGACCTTATATGTATCTACCACGTCTATATTTAATATAAAGTTTCTAAAGAGCTACAATATTATAAGCACTACGCGTTCAGTGATAAAATAATTGTACATAATAATAATTCGTCATACTATGTAAAGGGGACACACGACTAACGATATTTAACTGTCAATCAACCAGTTGCATGGTCACGGCTAAAGTGACCACACCGATTGGGTTTGTCCATGACCATAGGCTATGCAACTTTTTTGAAATATCGGCAATTAAAAATGCCAATCGTCAACACCCGTTGCTTAACAAAATGTATAAATTCCGCATCGTTATCAGTTTAAGATCATACATTAAACAGTGCAAAGTCACGAGTATCAGACAGCAAATATTCGATTTAAATTTAAGTAATCATGCAAATACTTAAAAGATGAAGGATTCATAAAGGATAGAATACAATATGTGGAGTAAGCAGGACATAATACCCCTTTGAAGCGCATCCGCAGCTTATAAGCAGCTTATCATCTACGGATCTCTCAGCAATCTGAAATTTACTTAAACTTCAAGCGTAATATTAATTATCATTGCATATTTCATTAATTTGTAATTCTTCGAAAAAATCTTATCATTATCATGAATAACCTGTTTCTGTCCACTGTGGACTTAACTTCTATAACCTATATGCTTATAGGTTATGCTTATAGGCTTATTTACTTATAAGTTGTAAAGATTAATTCCACAGTGGACGATGTGAAATAGTAGAGAGTGGAAACGTTTTTCCTAAAAGGACTTCAGCAAATAAGGAAAACAACAAATCGAAAGAAAACAAGTGAATAAAAGAGGAAAAATGTTAATATGTACACATGTATTCCAATATATATTTATGAGATTATTTGTTTTGGGAAAGGTGTCGGGTCCGCAGACGCGGTGGTTGATCTGTATGGTTCGAGTGCCAAAAATAATCATATATTTGATTGACGTTGCTGGTGACAAGAGGACTGTTTCATAATATCCGCGAAAGAGAGAGAGAGAGAGAATAAGAGAGGAGATTACGATCGCTATTCTGCACAGGAAAGATACCAGCGTCCTTAGCACCATGCTACAAGCGTGGCTATCCCGTAGATTAATTAAGTTAGGCTTTTATTATAATTCGTTTTAAGGTATACTATAACATGTTTAGGTTAATAAATTGTATTATTTTATAAGATAAGAATATAAATCGAAATCTGACGTTCCATTAAACAAAACAAAGACAATAATATCCGCCTATTATGTACTAAGTTGTGAAATTTGTAAGTAAATATTTGTTTTCTATTTTATGGTATGCAAAAAAGTATATTATATTGTATTGTATTGTTTTGTATTGTATTACACTAGACGTGGGCTGTGTTCCCCACACGTGATCTTCATAATTATTTAAATTGCCAAGGTTCATCGTCTCAAATATTAAAAATTGAAAGGTGGTAGAGCCGTTAGCGCCCGCCGGGGGCGGCCCCACCGCCCCCCTCATACCCCGCCGTAAAGCGACATGTTCTTCATGTATTGAGTTTCGGTTAGGGAGGTGTGGTTGCCGGATACACATTGTTTGAGACGACCATCTCAGTCCTCAAGTGTAGGAACGCATCCGCATCCATCCTTAAATAGAACTTGTGTTTCATTTGAGATTGGACGTGGTTGTTCATGGGCTGCAATGACCACTTAACATCAGGTGGCCTGCAAGTCCGTTTCTTACTTACTCACAATAAAAAAAAACTTGTATTTATATTTGTTATTTATTATTATTAACGGCAGCTAATTTATAACGTCTGAAGTGAAATTTGGTTCGATGTATAAATTACTAAACAGTTTGTATAAAGCGACAATAGTATGTTTAAAAAATATCTGTTTCCTGTGAATACATGTACTACTACTACATACTAAACTTAGTACAGTCTGTGTTTAATGGAAATACGCAACATATCCATATAGTATCAATTATACTATGTACATATATACATGGATATGATGCGTGCACACGCTGTAAAGTAGCATGAAACTAGTATGTTTTTAACAGTATAGAGCATGCATAAATCAGTATCCGTAGTACAGTAATCAATCAAACAGTAGTAAAAATTGAAACAATATAATACATTATTTAAAGCCAAGAGAACCATAATTGGACCGGGGAGGTACCATCGCCACCCTCGAAATCAACCGTAAAGCGTTACTTTTGTTTCGTTTGAAGAGGTGCGGTTGCCGGCTACACTTTGAAGCGAGACGACAATCTTAACCTTCAGGAGTAGCAACATAATATGTTATGTAGATATTATCTATTTTCGAGCTCGTATAGGATGTCTATGGGCTACGGCTACTCAACATAAGGTGGTTTGCATGGTCGTTTGCTACTCTTCAAACATGAAAAAACAGGCTACACTTAATGTGAAAAATATAAATAATTGTGTGCGCAATACCATGCTAGAACACTAATTCTTAAATCTAAACATTATTTCATCAAAATAAAAAACTAAACAAACTTTCAGTTTACATACAAATTTGGATTAGTTCTGATTTTCTATTACATTCAAGTAACTAATCAACATGCAAACCTCGTGATAGGTAATCACTGCTACTATAGATATATATGTAAACATCTTCAAATCGGATTAAGGCTCTGTCTCAGGTCAGCGACCAGACGGTAGCGTTACTACTCCGAGTATTCTAGTCGTGATATTTCTTATGCGCTTTGTAAACAGACATGGCTGGTTTGGTAAAAAAATGTGTTTCTACCTCTGAAAACTAAGTGAAGCGTCTCTTATAGGAACGTACCTGACTTATAAATAGTGCTATATATTTTTTTTGCAGTTGTACCGGACGAAAAGGCAGACGTGCCAACGGATGGAAAGCAGTCACCGTCGCCCATGGACATTTGCAACACCAGTGGTGTCGCCAATGCATCGCCTCATAACACCTTTCTTGAAGAGCCCCATATCATAGCATTCAGAGAATACCTCGGAAGGAAGCTCGTTCCACATCTTGCATTTCCGAATTCTATCCAAGAAATATACTGAAACACCATGCAAGGAAATGCAGCCTCGTATAAATAATTTACTTTACTATAAGAGTGTTTTATTCAATTACGTAAGAGTTCTTTTTTTCTTTCTATATAATTCGTACTTCAACAGACTTTACAAAATAACCTGAATGGTATAATACGTT
>DWON01009807.1:0-11170 GCA_018251015.1 Phocides pigmalion okeechobee | reverse complement strand
AACATGTTGCTTTACGGCGGGTTATGAGGGTGACGGTGGTACCGCCCCGGGCGAGCTCTAACGGCTCTACCACCTTTCAATGTAAGTAAAACCGGCAACTAGGTACATCACTTCATTTGAAGTGTAGCCGGCAACCGTACAGAGACAACCGAAAAACAATACCACCCGTTGATTGAACCATCCATCAAAATCAGTAATAGTTTCAGTAAATGAAAATCTAATCTAATTGAATGATCTCGACCAAACTAAATTCGATTTAATTGAATGTTTTGGTATTGCTTTATGTGTATATATATCTACCGCATAATATTTATTTAATTTTGTACGATAACGTTATTATAGAATTTCTTTTAAAACCAATTTTATGGGACTTCTCCTTTTGCAATAAAATTAAATGCTCGATTGCATTGGACGATTTATTTATCAAAGGACGCCTAGGCGACGTCGCTTCAAACGCTTCCAATAAAAAGAAATTCCTGGAATGAGCGCCCTTTTTCATAAACTTTTATATTTATATTTATTATTATGGGGAAACTACCATTAATAATCCACCGTAACTATATACTTGTGTTTCTGTTAAAAGGATGTGGTTTCAGGATATACTTTTAAGCGAGGAAAACGTCTTAACCTTTTAAAAATTAATTTGCATTTAGTTAAGATTTCATATAGGTTTAGCATGAGTTGTGTTTGAGATGGCACAATTAAGGTTAATGGACTGTAGGGACCATTTAACATAATATATTTTACATTCGTTTGCGATGTAAATCTTCCAATATTGAAAATCTTGAATAGTTTGTTGTACTATTTACCCACGAGTAATTCAAATGTGATTTCGTAAAAGACGCATCGCAACACGCGTCTTTGCTATTTGCTATTTAATTGTTTTAACAAATAATTAAAGTATTTCGTATGTTAAATGGAGATTTGATAATGAGACACGAATCCATGTGGAGGTAAAAGAAACTCTAACTTTTAATGGATATCTAAAAGTCTTATTAAAACATGCTTAATTTGCGATAAAATAAATATTTATTACTTCACAAAAGGGTGAGCAATACACTTTATGTTAAGTGGACACTGTAAACACTTATAACCTAGTTGGAATTGAAAAATAAATGCCTTGTAGAAATTCATTTTGCTGTAAATTAATACCTTTTAACAATAGCAAAATACCAATAGAAGGTCTAATAAAGATTAGAAACTCATCGTGTCATTATTCCTCGCCAGGAATTAATACTGGAACCGACGATCTAATTATGCACCTCTTTAATACAATAAGCCCTCGGTCCATTTATAAGTGAGAGCTCCAACCGCTTACAATAAATAAAGCCCTTGGAAGAGCGCCCGCGTTTACAGTACAAACTTCACCATTGTTCGTATTCTCTTGTCACTTTGTGGTGAGACTGATTAAGCTACTTCCACGATAAACACGTTAGTGGGAAATACTTCGTTAAATCGGAGTTAAAATATCTTCACTCTTGCTTTTATGATTCTTATTTTTACAACGTATGATAGCGTAGTTATAAAAAGCCCCGCCTCGTTTTCGGGGGTCAGAGAATCGATTGTCAGGTACACATCTCTAACTTTGCCTAGTTATCAGTATATTAAAAATTAATTGTCACATATTTTAAGAGTGAAGAAAAACGTGAAACACGGTGTGAAGAATACCATCCACTCATGGCAAACATGGTGGACTGATGAATGACCTGAGCCTTTAATTTTGAGAGGTCAGCTGAGTCCAGCATCAACATCAATTTATATTCCAGAACTTTGAATAAAATTATTATTCATTCCGTGTAAACTACATGTATAACAAGAACAAAAGCCTAATTATAAAACATTTTCATAAAATGTTAACTGGCTTACCCTTTGAATGTTCGACGGCTGCGTCCGGATTTCTCCCCACAACTGAATAAAGCTCGGAGCGAACTCCATCACACTATTTCAACTCTTGTTGGTGATAAAACGGCTTAGCGGTCAATATGTCTATAACAACCGACACAGACTTTACCACCTAGATACAGATTTCTACTATCGACGTACATCGACAATACGACTAAGATTTAAGCCTCATAACACTGATTAAAAAAAAGCTTTCATCCAAGTTTACTTTGGACTTAAGCTTTTTCTCCAAATGTTTAACTTCCTATACTAATATATCCTTTACACTAAAATCGAATTTCAGCTTTTTTTTGAATAAAGTATTTCGTTGCCATAAATGGTTAGCTAGGTATAACCACCTGAAATACAATTTCTTTTATTTTTTTACCAAAACGCCACTATTTGTAAAAGCTGTTTAATATTACTCTACCAACGGGTTTACCAAACAAGCAAAAGTAAACTAAATAGGATCGCAAAAAACAATAACAAAGTATTTGTGGTTTCTGGTGTACGTACGCGTAAATGTTGACAATAACAGGAAAATAAATCTTTACGTTGAGTAACAATGTAATGGGCATTGTTCAATTATTGTGTTTAGAATTCTATAAAAATTTGCACAATTTTTAAAACAAAGTGATGATGTTTCATTCAGTATAAAATTTTATTTTAACCACAATAAAGTAGTGATAGGTTAATGGAAAGAATCATTCCTTGCATTCGAAAAGTCCACGTTTGATACCCTGGCTCGCATTTTTGATTTATCACTGTTATTTCAAAGTGAATAATTATGGTTTTCGAAATATTAATTGAAATAATCTATGCATTCGCAGAGTCCACGTACGATACCCTAACTCGTAAGCCTGTTTTTTGAAGTTATATGTATTTAAAAAAAAATATATGGTTTGCTTTAACAGCAAAAAAACCCGTTAAACATTTACAGGCCTGAGAGTTCTCAATAAAGTTATCCAAGTTGTGTGAAATCTACCAATGCGCACTTGGTCAGTTTAGTCAACCGTGTCCAGCAATTGGACAGCAATCTGTTGCATTTACGCTATTATTTAAACGAAAAAGTACACATACGTACATATACATGTATGTGCTCGTATTATAAAGAGCATCTTAATTAGACTTCCTAAAATGATCAATAAGTATCTCCTCTTCCAATCTCGTCAACGGATCATTAGAAATATACGATATTACTTTAAAACAATTAGAATTAAAATCTCTTAAGATCATTTGTCATTTACGGAAATTAAATTTAAACAAATTTAATGAAATAAATTATAAGTGTCATTTAAAAGTTGCATGTATATAATAATTTTATTTAGTAAAAAATATTTAAATTTGGTCAAGTCAAGCATAGTTATACTGTATCACAACTAATTAGATAATCTATTTATAGTTGAAAACGACATCATAAAGCACATTAAACTTAACCATAAAACTTTTATGGTTATACAGTTCAATTAGTTATGGAGTTCACTTCATTTGTTATTATTGTGAATGTCTCTATTAATGCAAATATCAAAATATATTTCATCCACCAATAGTGTCTCGCAACCGGCCATTTCTATATCGGTATTGCATTAAAACACAATTTATTAATGACAGAAACTGGTCGAGGAGTAATAAAATTTTAATTATTGCTACATTATAATTGTAAAGTAGACGTAACGACCTATTTCACTCACAGTAATTGTCAATACCTATACAAACTGTACGTATAAAAGACAATGAGACATTATTGTAATTAAAAGCCTGGGTACCATATTTGTGTAGATAACCGCTGTAGTGAAATTGATTACAACTTCACCAATAAACGTCATGGAAATATTAGATACTAGGTGTGCCCGCGACTTCGTCAGCATTTATTTTACATAATTCTAAAATCGTGAAACAACCTACGCATACATGCATCCAGTGATTATTAAATTTCTCGCCCAATTTCCAAAAAAAACTTAGCTTATTATGCACTAAAACCTTCCTTAGAAATCACACAATCTGTTGTTGAAAACCATGAGAAAATCCGTCCGGTAATTTTCGAGTTTATCACGAACAGACAGACAGACAGACCCGACGGGGGACTTTGTTTTATAATATTTATATAAGTTACATTGAGGGACCAAAGATGATAATTAAACACAATTAATTGAATTATTCCATATTTATGTCCTCTTACTAAGCACAGGACGCTAGTCGAGTGGCAAATGTAATCAACCGTTAACGCTCACGTTGTCAAAAGTATCACTCGATCGTTTTTCGACGGCGATTGTTGTACGCCCAATTCATTTCCATCGGTCGAATAGATAATTACCAACTATGGTCGTCAATCAGAAATTCGTTGTGTTAAACCACATTGCCTTTGCTTATATATACGCTATTTTATTCTGCTCTAGTTTTACGTTTTTAAGAAATACTTTTTTATATAATGAAAGAGTGATTTCATAAACAGAAAATTTACGTAGATATTTACAGATAAAATACAAACGTGCGTACGTCTTATCGTTCAATTGAATAAAGGCGATTTTATTGGGGCAGGCCCCTCACCTAGATATTGTTATTGACATAAATTAGTGGAGATACAAAGACAAAGGCTAATGGTAACAAGTCACACCCGCCTATTGACATTTGCAACACAAAGTGAGACGCAGATGCTTCAGCGACTTCTAAGTAATCAGAGAAGTTTTTACGGCTCTTTTCAAGAACCCTATACATCTTTATATTTTTTATCGTTTGTAGTAGAGCAGATTTTCTCTTCCTAACGTCTGACTATAAAAGAAAAAATAATTTAATAAAGAATGGTAGGTCCACACATTGTTTTCCGTTAATGTTTTTAGGTTAGGTTTAAAGGTGGGAGAACCATAGTTCGACGGGGGAGGTACCCCCGCCGCCCTTATAATCCGCCGTAAAGCGTTACTTGTTTTTCGGTTGGAGAGGTGCGGTTGCGACTACTTAACATCAGGTGGTTTGCATGCTCGTTTGCTTTTCTTTTACCTTTAGTACCAACTATACATTTGCTATTTACAACATTTTAGGTAAATAAAATTAGTGGTTTTCCTTTAACAGTACAACAAACAAACCGAGAAACGGACAACTTTTCTTATTTATAATATTATAGTACGGATAATTTTATTTACTTATACGTGGTAAGTTTAAAACATGATTTTAACCTTCTATCAACGCGGTATTTATTAATTAGCTGGACTTTAGCTGTTACCACGAGCCATGCAATTGATTCGAAATATCGGCAATTAAAAATCGCCAACCTTGTACCCGTTATGTAGTAAAACGTAATTTTAAAACATTGAAAAGTACTTTTAAACATGTAAATTTATTATTCTTTGTTGTGTGTTAGTGTTAGTGGTTTTAGCAACAAAACTGAAATCCAACAAGATAAGTTGAGCGCTTTGAGTATTCTTATGGACAAACGGCGAAATTCTTAAACTGGGCCGGCGAGACCCTCGGGGCTCGTGGCTTCTAAAGACTTCTTTCTGCACTCGACGACTTGTTCTGCCTTTCTCGTGAGACGCCACCCGAGATTATATTTTAATCTTAAAACAGAGAGCTATGAAAGTGTATTTGTAAAACAATTAATACACACTTCTGAAACGTTTTAAGCTTCAAATTTATACACTACATATGTGAATGAAATGAAATGAAATTATTTTGTACATAACATAATGCTGCGGCAGCATTTACAAATTGATTACAACTTCTATGTATCTTCGTTTTGGACGATTTTCCTGCTACCAGTAGTCTGAAATTATGTATTTATAGAATCATTTTACAATTAGCACTCTTCAACAGCACGTGATTTTTCTTATAGGCGTCTTATAGACATTTTTCTTATAGGCATTTTACGTATATCTTGTAGCTATGTAAGACGGTGCCATTTATAAATGAAATGAGGTAAGTCAATTTATTAGAAAAAAGATAAAAATATTCCTAACATATAAAAATAACAATAGTAAGTTGACAATGGAAAATGACGACAATTGAACAATACATTTATTTTTAGAAAACATGTCACGTCTCTAAAAGGAAAAAACATAATTGTAAAGCCAGCGAAATGGCCAAATATTTATTGAATTTGTACTCTTCGACCACCTTTGTTACAAATTAAACATGAAATCAAATTAATCTCTTATGTGTATATGTTAAAGACAAAACTACACATAACAACCTTATAATCTTACACCTTGTGACAATTTTCTGTTGATCCTAGAGTTCTTTTAGCATTGTGCACGCTAAAATAACTCTAGGAATTAATTATTAAATTATTAATAACACTTCCCGTGTGGCTTACACCACTGCTGTGTAATGCGTGCGCGATCTGACAAAAATACGTACTTTCATTCACAATCGTATTATTTATCGAGTCACATAGTAAGTAGCGCGATCTAGCGGTATAAAGGTGCAGTAAATCACTTCATTGTCGTTTGAGTATTAATAACTGCCTTGTCATTACAGTTAGTGTTAATTGATATGACATTGTACGGATAATTGAAGTGTAATAAGCTACAATTTTTCAAATGTCCCACTTTTGGGTGTACCCAGGCCCAGGGTCTGTAGGTTCCCCCGATAACTACGGGAGGCCTGAGGCATATTCCATCATGTATCTCCGATAGGTATTAAAGGAAACATGGGTAATGGCCATTACGTGTGTTTTCAACACCTCCGTTAAGCCTCCGACAAGGTATCACAACTGCCATACATCGGTAATAACCCGGACTGACTGCTTCAACCACGCAACCCATCCAGAGGGTTTTAGACCCTTCTGAGAAGAAGGCCGGTTAAAGAGGGAGCTCTCGAGGCACGAATAATCCCTACCCGTCTACTTCTCGCTAGAGTCGTTAGAACCCCTGGGTATGAGCATCAGACTAGGTAAAGGATGTCTCCTGATTCGTTTGGTCGTTCATAACTACTTCACGTGCCCTACGAAGAACAGAATCACGCATGAAAATTTACTACTAACGGTCGGCCATCCAACTCTTGACATCGCCCTATGTTGCTTATAATTGCTGGTCGTTTACGATCTTCACAAAAGAACATAAATAGTTATCTAATTTACTACATTACCAAACATTATTACACTTATTTACAATTATTTATTACATCATTTATTACAATTATTTTATTGGAATAGGTTGTTCAGGTGGCCGGTAACCTGTTAGTAGATAAGGCACTTATTAGCTCTCAGCACTAAACCTTCAATTTACTACATTATATGATTCTTCTCTATACCTTTGTAAACTTCAAATTAAATTTCGGAACTATTTACTATGTAAGTATAAGTAATTTTAAAATAACTTTTGACTTTTTAACATCTTGTTCATTACCCGTATTAGTAGGTATATTTTAGTCGTTTCATCTTACTAGTTTCATAAATTCTGAAGTATTGATATTTGTTACTTTTTAAAACCGTGATAGCAGAACAATTTTAATTAAGGGTATATTGTTTTCTACACGAAAGTTATATCTTGTTACAAAATAATACGAATTCATATTATTTTATAAAATAACATATGATAAATTTATGTCAGGTTGCGAAATTATACGAATTTCCGTACGTATCTAAAATTACATGGACGAAGTTGCAAGTAACAGGCAGTGCTTTAATAGTCGTGTTTGATGTTCTAAATGAAAATTTAGTTTAGACCGAAATAATTTATATGAAATTTAAGGTAACATTTCCATTGAAAATAGAAACTTTGAAAGCAAACATATACTCGTATGTATAACTTAAAGACCTTTATTCTGGATTTTCTAAAAGACATTTTTCGGAAATCTTTGTGATTTTTGTGAAGTACCTCGGCCGCCCTCATAATATGTGGTGAATAAATCCTTGTGTTTCGGTTCGGGCGGTTTACTCGCCTATACTTTGAGGAGGCCATCTTACTTCGCTAGAGTAGCAACTTATCTACGTACGATTGAGCATGGCTTGATTCAATTCGAGGTTGAATGTGAAGTCATGGCTTACAATAATCACGTATTATTAGCATCAGATAGTCAACACACTCGTATGATATTCGAGACATATCTAACATCAACAATCTAATAAAACACATCAACAGAACAAAACGAATTTTACACAACGAATAATAACTTACAATACACGGAACATTCATAAACAGATAATAAAATTGTAACTCATCGCTGTCTGTACATGGCATATGGGGTGCCTTTATATATGCAAGAGAACAACGTATTTTCGTTTTGTCTGTTTGTCTGTATATCTGTATGTTTGTCCACGCTTATCTCAGAAACGGCTTATCCGATTATTGCGATGGGCTTCACTTAACTTTTAGTGTTTTTTTCCATGGAAATCGATTAACAAATAAAGAACTTATGTCAATTTAATTCAATTACCTCCAACAAAGTCGTGGGTACAACTAGTATTAAAAAAATTGCTTCATTGTAGTCTTCAATCAATAATTAATTGCTTCACTGTGGTTCATTCATCAAGAATTTTTAACAGATTACCTAAAATTAAAATCCGAACCCCATATCGAAATGGATTATTGTAGGTGCTCGCCAACATTCCGAGATAAGGCACGTGCCCGCACCCTAAGCTCTAAACCTCAGCGGGAATTACAAAGGCAATGGTTTATTTAATAACACGCTGATTTTTCCAGCTTTACCAACGTTCTTAGTACGAGAAAAATATTATGTAACGGTTAAAGGTGAATGTTTGAAGAAACAGTTTATTTTCTAAGCTTTTTCTATCACGTCGTAACTCTTCAAAGAAAAATAGTATAATAATGTTCATTAATAATAATCATACATTATATTGTTACCAATGAAGACTAAAATAATATTCTCACTGGTAAATATGGTTCAAGTGGTATTAGCAGTTCGACCGGGATGTGAGGTCCGGCTCACGGACCAAAGCAAAGCGAAACAGACACGTAATCACTGCTTACTGACCCTTTTTTAGTTGAACTTTTATTTATCTTATAAGTAATTGAAAGGTGGGAAAACTATAGTTCGACCGGGGAGGTACCACCGCCGCCTTCATAAATCGCCAAAAACATTACTTGTGTTTCGGTTAGAGAGGTGCAGTTGCCGGCTACACATTGTTGGAGGCGACCATCTTAGTCAAGAGTAGGAACGCATCCGCGTCCATCCTTAAATAGAACTTGTGTTCTATTTAAGATTGGACGTGGTTGTCCATGGGCTGCAGTGACCACTTAACATCAGGTGGGCTGCATGTCCGTTTCTTACTCTTTCATTATAAAAAAACAGGTTCGAAGGATCCTATTTGATATCGTATGTTACAATGCTACTCCTGAAGATTAAGATGGTCGTTACATATGTAGCCGGCAGCCATAACTTTTTAATCAAAACACAACAGTTAATTTACAATGGCTTATGAGAGCAGCGGTGGTATATCCCCGATCTAAATATAGTTTTATCACACCTCTAAAATATTATTATATATATCTATTTTTAAGTCAAAGATTTAATGAAAAGACAGATTATTCAATGAGAGTGCACTGCGATTATATTTATTAATTCATTTTAAACATGAAAAACAGAAACGATGTGCAATTATTTTCTGATGTTGTTACTCTCTTGATATTAACTTCATAAATTCAATTATTGATCATATTAAATGACTTACATGCATTAAAATACCTTTGCATTATGTTGCAAACGTTCTCAAGTATTTGATGTTTCCAAATTTACACTTTTTCCGCGTAGTGGACTGATACCTATTTCTTGTTACTTTGACAAGAAATCCTAATCCTGCAGGACGACAATAAAACATTTACAATGTTAATTATTGTAATAATATCTCCTAAATTATTCAATGTATATGATTATGTATAATTTTATATTATGATGATTATATATGATTTCAGATATATTGTAAAAATATCTCTTAAATTATACATATTAAAGCCGACGATGCATTGGCTCTAGTATTGAAATGTCCAAACGCGATGGTGACTGCTATCCATACAATGGCCCGATCTGTTCTTCAGGCTAATCGATAAATAAATGTAATGTAAATGGCAAATATAATATCTTGAAGCCAAATGTGCTAAGTGCAAAACAAAATTTAGACATTTTAACAACACACAATCCATTCAGTGGTTCCTGATGATCATGATAGATTTTGACAGATGCAAATTGGAGTTTATATTTCATTAGCGTTCAACCGCAATTTTTCCGTGATATGTAAGCGTAGATATCTGTGATAAACTGTAAAATATATAGCTTAACTATGCTTAGCTGCTTATATTTTTTTTATACTTGTTGTTGGTCATTGCTCAGATCCAAACAAAGCCTCTCTAAGTACAAAATTTTGTGTACATTAATTCAGTAACTTGCGCGTTAAAGAAACGTAAACAAATAATTAAACAAACGGACAGCGTTTTATATTTATATAAAAGTAGAAAAATAGAAATACACATATAACTTATTGCATAAGTCTTCATTTGCGTTGATAATGTGACATTTCGAGATAAAGAGTTTTCATTCTTTTGACGTCATTATTTCATGTAATTTATTGAAAAACTTACAAAACTTGCAATAAGGGTTTTAATATTTGTTGATCTAAAACATGCTCTAACTATTGTAATATTTTACGTACTATATTTAGAAGTTAAAATCGATCAAAACTTTAAAAATCACCTCCTGAAAAATCGAAGTATTTAAGATATTTAGTCACATTGTCGTCGCAAATTAGCGAATTGATTGATTAAGAACAGATGGATGAAGGTAGGAGCCCAACCCCCGTCGGTTCTTCAAAGATTGTCTTCGGAGGCAGCTCCGTTCTTATATTTGTTTTATGTATTGCTGATTTAAAGGTTGGGATAAAGAAGAAGGCAGGTATGTGCTTCTCAGTGATAGTGTCTGTGGCCTATATTAGTTAGGACTTCCTTTACGTGATAAGACTGGCATTTGAACATGCAAGCAACGTGATGTTAAACACTCGCTGCAGCTCATGGAGATCGACATACAACTTCAAACAGGCAGGACTAAAGTCCTTTAAATCCATACGTACATGCGCTGTTACTGATGACTAAAATGGCCGCCATAATTTTAAATGTTGCCAGCAATTACTCTCCGACCAAAACATAAGAGTTCCTTCACGTTAGATCACAAGAGTAGTAGAAGTACCTCTCCATCCAATAAAGTTATATCACCTCTCTCAACTTTAGTGTTATTTAGGATCTGTTACGGATAGCTACGGATAGACCAGAAGTTCTATTTAAGGATGGACGTGGATGCGTTCCTACTCTTGAGGACTAAGATGGTCGCCTCCAATAATGTGTGTCCG
>DWON01009806.1:0-11170 GCA_018251015.1 Phocides pigmalion okeechobee | reverse complement strand
AGTCAAATATCATCAATATGTGAGATGAGTAGCAAATGAGCAGGCGGTGGTGCCCGGTCGAACTATAGTTCTCCTACCTTTAATTACTCTTTTACTGCTGGCCACAGATCTCTCAGACTCAATAAGTTTAATATTAACAATAAATAAGATCGCGATCAATTTAATTAATTAATTCAACGTTTTCTAGCACAAAAATATACATAGGTGAACATCTATCCATGAACCCATGAACATCTATAATTCACTTATAACCTCAAAAATGAATATGGTATGTGTACACTGAAAGATATAAATACGATAAAAAATACAAGTACAATAAAAAATACAAATATAATCAAAAATGAATGTTATAAAAGATATGAGTACGATAAAAGATATAAAAAGCGTAAAAAAGGCTCGAAAAATATGTAGAGACTCCATTGTTGTTGATAAGCCAACTATCTCTCCTCCATACGATAATCAATCAACCGAGACACGAGCTTTGCATTTCATTACCCGAAGTTCGTAGGGCTCTTAGGCTGCCTTCACATTTGAAGCTGGCTGGAGGCTTTCTTTGAGGCATTATTTTATTTATGTGCTACCTACCAATCCCGGCTTTGGACGGGTGTAATTTATCATTGAATTAAGATAATAAGAAGTGCGCTGAGCAAAAAAGCTTCGCATGTGTCTATTTACACATTAGATTATATTTTTTTGAAATTTTCGCTTTTTCTCCACATTTATTAACCAGATAAACTTTCCTCTTAAATCACTCTGTCTATTGATGATAACCGGATGAAAATCGTTGCGTTTTTTGAAAAATTTAAGCGTACAGACAGTGGAAAGCGATTTTGTTTTATACTGTTTAGAGATCAAAAAATGTAAATAAAAGCCTTGGCCAGATATGAGTTTAAACTAACGTCATCGCGGAGTCTTCGAATTTCCAATATTCAAAAATCGTTAATCGGGCTACGCGGTAAAAAGTACAATGTTTGACCAGATAATTTAACAAAAAACCCAAATGAATCAAAACGACCTTCTTAATATACGGTAACGGCATTTTGTCATGAAATTGAATTAACATATGCGTTATTTTTGATGTATTTAACTTTTACTCGTTAATTCTTTAAGTATGTTACAAATCAATATAAGTACAAGCATGCACCCTGTTAGGGTATTGCAATATAATATTTACATGGTTTTGGAGAAGTTAATTGTTATTATTATACAGTAATTTTAAAAATAATAGTAGTGATAGATAATTGTTATACAGTCTGGATACAATTTGTTATACTATGTCAATTACTTGAGTTACTTGGGGGATAGGCGATCTATCTAAAAATCTAATATCTATAAGTCTAAAAATTGGGTCAAATAGAACATTCCCACACAAAAGTAGGTATGTACAAAATAAATTATTGCTTCTCTCGAACATCACCGCGGACTTAAGAACACAATTAAATGTACCAGTGCGAGAGTGTGAAGTCATCTTTACGGCCAAAAATGAATCAACTTTTTTTAGAACGTTTTCAAATCTATTGTCAAAAGGTTAAGGTCGGTAATCAATTGGAATGTTACGCTTTGTGGCCGTGATGTGATAGGTAACAATACATTTTTTGTTTTTTTTTTGTGTGTTCAAAGTTGTGGACTGATTAATTCACTAAGTTTGAAAAGCATAAATTGAATATGTTGAGTAAATTCTTAGGTTATATAGTTATTTTTTTGTTAATATTATTTTGGAACAAATAGTAGATTCATTAATTTACGTAAGGTAGAAAAAATCATATATTGAAAATGATGTGTAAATTCATAGATTACTGAGTTTTTTCCTAATATTGTTTTCGAAAAACAAAATTATTAATTTACATAATATTGAAAAACATAAGTTGAATATGCTGAGTTAAACTCACAGGCGATAAAACTATAGTTTTTTTTTCTCGCTTGTAAATGTGAATGACGTCACATCTTTTATGTTTGAAGAGCCACCATAGACCACCTGCTGTTAAGTAGTCGCTGCAGCCCCTGGACATCTACATCCAATCTCAAGACTGAAGTCCTATCTGAAGTCGTATCTGGATACTTTGCTACTCATAAGAACTTAAATTGTTACCTCGCTTATAAGTTTACCCTGAAAACCCACCTCTCTAAACAAAAATTTCTTCATAGCTAATTAAGACGACTATGGTACTTCCGCGATTGAACGAAAGTACTATCCTTACCCTTTTACCCTATTGCAGCGATTTCCTAACAATATTTTCGTAAAAAAGGTTCTTATATTTGAATGTTACCTTCCCGATGCAGTAAACTTACCACATGTTATCGTTAACATTTAAAACCTATTCATAAATCGATTTGTAGGGTTCTAGAATTTTCCTCCCGAAAAACCTTAGCCAATAGGACGCTCAAAACCGATGTACTGATTTTATATTGTACCTTTGACACTTATTAAGTGTACCTTATAATGCAGTCGATTTTCAGACATAAATAAATAATAGTTAAAAAAAAACTAAAAAACACGTTTTTTTACCTATTTTAAAAACATGTTTTTTACCTATTATTTATTTTTCATATTTTTTTTTATTACTGCATTGTCATCGGTCCTTGATACGTGTGCAAAGTTCCAAATTTATCAGACATCTGGAAATTGGTGAAAATTATGCTCAAAGATTCCGTTACATACATAAATACATGGATACAACCCAAGCTAATAAAAACGTGTTAAAAATACCTTATATTGAAATAAAACATTTGAATTTTAATTCCAACCAGAATAGGCTTACGTAAGTGGACAAGGAAGGTACACAAGGAATACAAAACAAGAGCAATGACACCGGAGTTTCCACCCTCTGTAGAAACAAAGAGGGTGTAACATAGCAACAGGGTAAGGTAGTATAAAGCCTATAAACATAAGTTATAAGCACCTGGATTTTACAGGTGTAGTGATATACACAAATCCTCGGTTATGTTGCACACCTTGAGATCGATCGCATTGACTTTTTTATGATAAACTATGTAACGGGTACTCATGATTAATTGCCGATAGTTCGAACCAGTTGCAAGGCTCGTGGTCACGGCTAAATTGTCTAACACGGCCTATGGAAATATCAGCAATTAGTTAATCACGAGTACGCTTTATATAGCAAAATGTAAAAATTCCGCGATAACATTAGTTTTAACTCGTATATGATGGTATATATTTTCATTCATACACTGTGTATTATAGAAAAAGTGAAGAGAGTAAAAATATATACTTACCGTCATTTATATAAATAAAATTGTCACTGATCGCTGTGTGTAGAGACAGACAGATATATGAAAAACTATGGCCCTTTCTTAATGCAGAACCAAAAGAACACTTGTGAAATTTTAAGTCTGTTTGTCTCAGAAACGGTTTGACCGATTTGACTGCGGTTTTCACTAATCAATTGCAAAGTTCACTTAATATTTAGAGTTCATTGCGTTTCATTTCAATTGGTTTAGAAATAAAAAGGTTATGTCAATTTAAATGTTACGAGTACGTAAGTTCTTTGCTGCTAGAAAATCTGAAAAGACCCGAAATTTGAAGACTAAGACCAAAAGTTTGAGACCAAGAATACTATGTCACAGTAAGTACATACCACAAGCATGGGTTTCCGCAAAGTTGTTACAGCTGTTGCTGATTCTACTAAAATAAAAATGCATTTGTGAATAAATTGGCAATTAAAAGGTGGTAAACAAGAGATGCATGCTCTGAAGTTTGTTTTTGTTAAAATTATTATTTACTAGCGACCCGGCCCTTCGCTCGGGTAATAGTTTATATTTACTTTCTTTATTTTTCTTTCATACATGTATCCTTTCTACTTAGTTGCAAAAACTAACCATTGGAAACATCTATTTCAAACGACGTCTGAATAACTATATCTAATTTCTCGCTTATTTTATAAAAAAAACTTAACTTATTATGCACCAAAACCTTCCTCAGGAATCACTCTACCTGCTGTTCAAAACTGTGAAAAATCCGTTCAGTACTTTTTGAGTTTATCATGACGCGAAGGGGGAGTTTGTTTTATAATATTTAGATATTGCCTTATTTATAATACATAGATACTTTACCATATGTAAAACAACTAACTAATTACTACTTTAGGAGTAAACTTAAAGCAGATATACCAGGTATTTTTACGGCAAATTGCTAAAAAAATCACAGATTTCAAGCCATAAGGGGGAGGCTACAGAATCCTTAGTTTTCAGGAGACACAAAACAAAACAATTTTGTTTACAATTAACTAATGTAACAAACTTTTTCATAATTTTTTTATAGTTTGATATATTATGAATAAATTCGAGATTTTGTGGCTAATAACGAAAACGAATAACAGTAAAAAACATGTTTGTTTGTACTCCCCTGTGTCTTGAAACATGCGAATTAATCTACCTATTTTAGCAAGAAATAGTTTCATCACTCACTGGATAATCTAAAAACATGACTTAGTGCATAATTCCTTATCACGCAAAAAATCTATAGATTTGCAACAACTTGCGCAAAATGATTAATTACTGTAATGGCAACATTGATATTGATCGCAGTTTTGCAAATTACTCGACTTAGAACAATAGGATAGGAATAAAATATTACGACATTTTCCAGGCAATGTCAGCGTTAGGTCATTATGTCGTAATTATGTACACACTTTGAATTACGTTATGAGTTTACAACATAAAAATACACGCACAGATAACAAATACATTCGAAATTCGAATTTCCAATCACGTATCGTTATATTTAAAAATAAAAATGTAACAGTCAAACGTAATTCGTAGAAGCAACAGGTAATGTTTCGGCCATTCGAAAGGCCTTATCAAATGTCAAACAAAAGGTTACAAATTACATAAGTTAAGGCCTCCCCACCATTAGATATGCAATACAATTGTTAATTACATGCGAGCCGCAAACTAGCTTACGTAAGGCTCAGGTGAGCGTAGCAAAAAAAATCGCGAACTACCTACATACAATACGAAAAATTAAGGTCACTGACCTAAAATGGAAAACGGTTCGCGGAAACCTAATCTCGGCATAATCTCGATTACTCATGCGTACACTTTAAAATTTACCTATCTACACCATATGTAACTAAATAACTTGTACATACCTGTATTTGTTGCTCACGAACGTTCACCTTAACCGAATCTTTGTTACACAAGTCAACGGCTCCGATCAAACCGAACAGTTTATCTGAAAATAGAAACGACTTTATTAATGTACCGCCCTCCGGATCATAACTACCCGTATATTTAGAGGCCCTACCGGACGGGAGTCGAAAAAACAAAACGTAACGGCCATTAATAAAGATGTAAACACTTTGGAACGCGGTGAGAAAATAGAATAGACTTATTCCTTCGAGATACGCACCGGTATACACGGTCAACAGAGTTCGTTTATGTCCACAACGTTTTAACGCACAATGGTACACCCGGTCGTTGCGAGCAAAACTAGTTTATTTTCCGATCGCGGAGCGGAAATCGACTAACGTCCAACCCGAACAGCGGTCGGCGCGAGACTGAGTAAGTGTAGCCCTCTCCTCCGCCCTGTGCGCGCGTGTGTGAGTTCTGTGTATGTGAGGGTGCGCCCTGCGCCCCGACAACACGTACAAGCAACCGTTTATTTATTTTCGAATACAGGGTGAACAAAGTCCTCACTGCATACAGCCGATAGCACAGATTAAAAATTATCTTTTAAAACTAGATATTTGAGCGCGAACGCACAATACAAGGATGTAACAGACAATGTCGTTAGTTTCCAACGACCGTGAACCGACACGTCAGTCGCGGTCATTGCCACGGACACTGGTATAAAAATACGTCACAGCATCTGTTACCTTTTTATTATTTATACGATTTATACTAACTTTATTAATACGTTAGGAATAAATTAAGGTGTTTATTTCAACATTGACAAATCGCGTGGGAAAGATTTGGTTACTTTACCTATCAGCAATTTTTTGTTGCGTAATATTTTTTATTCCGTAAATTTAATCTTGAACTACCTACTATATATATTAAACAAAATTAACTTATCAAAACGAAACTATACACTAAGATAGCAACACCGATGATAGTTGATATAATTATTAATTATGTTTCTAAGGGGAGGTACCACCACCGACCTGATAATCCGCCGTGAAACAACGCTTGTGTTTCGGTTGAAAAGGGGATGTTGCTGGCTACACTTAGGAGAAAGGTGACAATCTTAGTCCTTGTCAATAGCAACACACCTATGTACGACTTCAGAGAGGACATGAATCCTATTTGAGGTTGTATGTACACTTGTCCATGAGCTGCAGTGGCTACTTAACATGTGGTGGCGTGCGTACTCGTTTGCTGTTCTTTTTATATATTTATTTATTATTTTATTTTTCTTGTCGCTTCCTTCGCTTCGCCTCCCTGTAGTAGGCTTTTACGCAATACTCCTAAATGTTTTCTACGTTCCCTATAAATTCTTCTATATATTCATAAAAGTCGCATATAAGTCTGTTAATGATACTGTCATAGCTCAAAAGTAAAGCTGTTTCACCTGTAACGTCCTCTACATTTATATAAACGACACATCAAAATCGGTTCATCATACATTCATAGCTTCATGATTTGCATCATATTTTCCTTAAACGGAAGCACAACTAGTTTTAATCTCTACGTGTCCATGAAAGCCATACCTAATTCAGTCTATCGTGATTTGATAACTTCTTCATAAACGTTTATTTTCTGCTTAGAACTCCTATAAACGTAAGCACAATTTACTTCAGTCAGCAGACTCCCCAAAAGTGTATCTAAAACTGATTTATCAACCTACATTTTACTCAATCCTATAAAATTTCTCCCGGCATTAACCCAAAAACTTTGTGGGTGTAACTTCTAAGCTTTATGTGGACGAAACCGTCGAAATTCGGCCGACCGAAAAAAGTTGGAATTTAAAAATAAGCTCAACTCTCGACGCCTATATTTTCGTTATCCTGCGACCATAATAGACCCTTTATCCTATCTGTGGGTTTATTATTAAATTCTATCCAAAAACTCGTTCTAGTTCTGAAGGTCAAGGACGTAGGACCGTGTTTGAAGGGTTTATGAAATCGGGAGCAAAATACGATGTACTCGTATGCTGGTAGTGACAACGACGGACTAATGGGAATGACATTGAGGACTCGCTGACTTCTAGCTCAGTTTCACTCCATTTTACTATATGTATATTGTCAACAAGAACGGTTGATATAACAATAAAAATAAGAAAAATGAAAAAAAAAAACTATGAAACAATCCACAGTTAAAACATATTTTACACCATCTTATTTTAACTAGCAATTTCAGGGTCGAAAGCCTTAATAATATTTACTTTTTTGTGTTTCTATTTCTAGATGGTACAAATAAAAAGTATTTCTATAGTACTGTATTGTAATGTAAAATAATAATATACATATTAAACAGAAGTGTAACTTACAAGAAGACAACTGAAAGTATTCTTTTTATTTTAATGTTAATAATAAAATGTATTTATCAGAAGTTAATAATAATGATAAATAATACCTGATTGTTACTTTAGCTCCACAGAAACCTTATTTCTAAAAATAATATTTCTTAATCCTACCGTTGGACATTTTTCCGGCGTTAATATGCTTAAACATATAACATATACATTTCTATTATTAGTTAATAAGTTTTAATTTTGTATATTTTGAAACTTTAAAGAAATTAACTTTTTATTTTATAAAAACTTTTGATTATTTTCAATGAAGTAAAGTTTTACACAAATAAACACGTAGACTTTAAACGCGGATCATATCATTATCATTAGACATTATCATCAAGCCGTTATTATAAGGCCCCAACATATGCCCTCAATCAGACATACATTGAGGGAGCATCCGGCTCCTGGGGCACCGGTTTATGTCTACCTTGGTGAGGTACCACTCACACCGATATCCTTTCCAAGATCGCTATGTCGCAACGGCTCGAAATCCTACTCTTACAACTCCCACTCCGCGAAGACTCCTTTAAACACCACTTAGGACAGGCAGAAGATATCTTAATTTTATTCTAACTAACAGGAGACAATTTCTCGGCCCAGTATGATCGCTGTCTTGCGCATCTGTTAAGTACCCGTAATCCGGGCAATAACAAGAGTACGTTGAGTCAACAGCATCATTATTAAAAAGTTTCTGCAAACACAGATGTAATCGTTTCCGCTTCAAATTTAATGAAGTAATTGTGTGCTGAATCAATAAAGTTAACAAACTTAATTTTTTGCGTATTGCCCTTAACATAACTTTTAGTTGAACTTCTAACCTGACTTTTTTTTACTTTCGTTAAGACCGGTGAAAGTTACGACGTCATAATGGGTAATTGATCTATTTTCCAACATTTAGGTGATTGCGTCTCAAAAATATATCCTATCTCCAACAATTTATGATTCTATCAGCGTCTATCACGATTCCAGTTCTACCCTCACGTTTTGCCTAAATACGTCCTTACCTCAACTTTGATATTTTATCTTTTGTTCCATATTCCCCAGAGGTTTGGAAAAAACGTTATTTTCGATCGGAAACCGAAATAGGTTCCCTCTAATCAACTTATCTTGACCAGTCACGACGATTTCTTGAGTTCAGCAGTCAGAAAGGACGCCTACCAGATTATGTTTGATGTCGGTCACATCGCTTTATCAAATTCTCACCGCGGATGGTTCAACGAGAGGCTATAAAGGATTTTCTCACTTAACCATAAAGAGCATTAGCAATAATAATAATAATAATTGTTATAATTTAAATACAAGAAATAAGGATAGCTCACTCAACGAATGTAATTTAATGTTGCTCAACGTTCACGGAAATAGTATTCATAATTGTAATTTTAATGCTGATACTAAAATACAGATTAAGTAATGTAGACTTTATTAGGACATTGTATTCGTTACTATAACAATGTTAGATTAACGGCTCTCATTTTCGGGAAAAGTTGTATAAGTTGGGTGATTAAAAACTACTGTTCAAAAAACGTTTATCATGTGTTTTTTTAATAATTTAGTAATAAAAAAATATTTTAAAATAGTACATATTGAAAATATATATTTATTTCCGAGTTACTTTTGTCACCACTTCTCCTAAATGATACAGTTTTTTATTCCATTGAAAATTTTTACGATATATCAAAAGTACTTATGATTTAAAAAAAATAATGACTGATATTACCTTAAAAGAGATAATTAATTGACTAGATATAAAGAAAGTTAGGCCGAAAAGATGGAATCCAAGCCTAAAAATATAAAAAAAATCGCACTCATCGACTGCACTGTAACAAGCATATTTTTAAAAGTGGTCAAAATGGAACTAAAATTATCCCATACAAAAGCTTGACACTTGACAGTTCCACGAAGAAAGTAGCGTCACGACTGACGTTCATAAAAAATCGTGTCGCTATCTCGCTATATCGTTGGAAAGAGTGGGGCAAGTCCTTTACGTCTGATGTCGGTAACATCCCTGAGGGAATTCTGAATCTTTTTATTATTCCAGACGTTGTGTATTCTAGGTGAAGTTTTTCTCAGATGTAATTTGTTCTGGGTCGCTGTAATCGCTTATTGGTAGTTAAATTTCAAGTTTATCACATTCAGATTGTAATCTGTTTTGTTGGCAACTTTATTTGGATTTTTAGGTTAAATTCTTTGACATTAGACATAATTTTATTATTTAACATGTTTTATTAGCATTCTTTTTACCAGTAGGCTTTTTGCGTGCTTTTAAAACCATTACGCTTAAAGTTTTTTAAAATGGTTACCATATACAAATTTCATGATCTTGATTTACTCCATCGCTATTGAACAAAATGTTAACTAAAATAGTATTTTTAATTTCGCTAATGTGTCTTCCTGTTAAAGAGTGTTGTTTGATAGTTATGCGATTAAAATTTTTCCTTTTTTTTCAAAACTCGTTTATAAAATTAATTATATATAATTATTTTATCGTAGCTTATTTTAAAGTAAAGTTCATTCATTATGTACGTTTAATAATATTTTTGCAATATAATAAGCAACACCTTGACATCAACATCCAACATCAACAAGTACTGATGTATCCGTAGGGTTAGGTGGTAACGTTACTACTCCTGAGGAGTCAAGACGGTCGCCTCGCTTGTAATTGTAGCCGGATAACGGACTTGTGCAACCTCAACACAAGCGTTGTGGTGAACACAATGGTGGAACATCAAGTTAAAATGGAAGTGCCAAACGAGCTTGCAGTCAAAAATGTTGAAAGATTACTGCCACCGATGGCTATCTATATCCAACTCTATATAAAAGAGAAGTCTCCCTTGAAGTCCATCTCGGTGGTGTTGAGGACCACTCTTGAGGACTAAAATGGTTGCCTCATTTGTATTTACTTTTAAGTAGTTGGTAATGATACGTCACCTCTCACGATAAGATATAGTTTAATCTGTTGGTTGTTATTTCGATACTAAAAAGCTTCTTAAAATGTGAAAGTATTATTTCCATCAGAAAAATTGAAATCATAACCGACAACAATGGAGTTTCACCTCAATTTTTCAAGAAACTCATAAAAGAAACAAACTCATTGAGATTGAAAGACGATTGGTGTCTATTCAAACGGAATCATCGCCATTAATCAGTGCATCTTGTTTAGTCTACGGTTTATTTTGCGTAAATATAAACACAAACCTCTTGTCTCATTACCAGCAAATGAGCGCTATAATAAAACTTGAGTTATCCTTTTTAATAAATCAATAAAATGTTTAGTGTTTTTATTCAAAATCGCATTCTAATAATGCTCGTTAGCTGTTCGGGTAAATTTGGTACGTCTGTGGATGTCATTGCCACTTCTACATACTAATTAAACGGAATTGGTGGAAAGAATTGAGCTGGCCACACCACTAGAAGAACCCACAATTTTAAAAAATCTTGGCCACGGTAAGGAGTTGACTATGCCAGTCAGTAGTTAATTTATTGCAACTTCCGTGTTTGTGAGGATATACTATTCAGTTGGTTTCAGTTGTTATTGCCAGATGTCAAAAGGTGGTAGAGCCCTTAGAGCTCGCCCGGGGCGGTACCACCGCCACCCTCATAACACAACGCCGTAAAGCAACATGTACTTCATGTATTGTGTTTCGGTTGGGGAGGTGTGGTTGCTGGATACACATTATTGGAGGCGACCATCTTAGT
>DWON01009805.1:0-11171 GCA_018251015.1 Phocides pigmalion okeechobee | reverse complement strand
CCGGCGATGGCAGGGTTAATTTGAGACGCTTACGGTACGCTAATGAACATTGCCTGTTATTAATTCAATCAGTGTGACGTACTGTTGCCAAGTTTGCAACGGTAAAATCTGTTCATTACGAGCGGGGAGGTACCACCGCCGAATTCGTAAAACGTTAAGCGATTGAAGAAGTAAGAATTGCATGTTTGTCGACTAACTTACATATGATGCGTCCATTTTAGTCAACAGGAGTATTAAAGAATTATGATCGCTTTTAAGGATTATTCCTGTTTTATAAGGAATAGGTTGGCTTAACGCGGATATGACAATCCAGGTATTATAATCTGCAACACAATATGTGACAATAGCAGTTGTTTACAAATAACAGCTTTTAAGTTGTTGTTAAATAAAAATATATAGTTAAAATCTACATCTGCTTTTAGCGGGAAATGATTATCCGAAGAATCCACACTTGTAAATTATTGAACCTTTGAAAACGTTTAGTACATGCATATGCCTTAAAACAGTGTAATTGTTCCCTTTTGAATTATTCTAAATGCGTAATTTTAAACTTGAATATTTTACGCTGGTGAAAACGTAAATTCTCATCTCGTATATGTGTATGGCTATGCTCGAATTTCTCAAAATGAGTGAACGGCGCGTGCCGTGCTTGACATGTAGACAAAGAACAGTGAAAAGCATTTTTATAGTTTATGTGTACGTTATAAAAATGTTTTTTTCTTTCATTTTAAACCTAGGTTTTAAAGTGAAGTAATTTAGGTAGATTTAAGTGGGTAAATATTTTTATACTATTAAGGATGGTTGTCTAGACATAATTAATTTATGTTACTTATATATTCCCAATCATATTATCTCTCTGCCTAATAGTTGGCAGTAAAAATCAATCAATACTTAGGCGACTTGTCATAAATATCGTGCTTTTAAGAGTCGATATAAATGCTTGGATTTTGGTCGAACTTCGGACTTAGTCATACAGACATTTATTCGCTTGTAATATTAAATTAAAATAAAAATATATTTTTTTTATAAGGAATGATGTGTTTCTTTATATATTGATGTCGTCTTTTATTTATAGAATTTGAATGACTGACTGCAAACAGTCTGCAAACTTCAACTGGATAAAAAGTAATTATTTATAAATGGCTCGAAATTAAAGTGTTTTTTCATTCTAAGGACGCAACGCTTTTTTGAGTACTTGCCGAAATAGGTCATGCTAAAACTTTCGTTAACTGCTGTAAGAGTTTTTATATTCTTAGCATAAAAACTAGAAGTTCGAGACCCAATTGTGTTGTAAAGTTTCTTTCCGAACTTTGGATAGGATCGTGATGACTTAACGTATGTAGGTAATGTTTGGCAAAGGGGTGGTACCTGTACGGTTAAACTGGGGATACACGGTTACACCAATTTCTAACATAAAAATTTGGCAACGTATGTTTAATTGACTACAGATAGGACTACAGTTCTTTGTAGACTTGGTAATAGATGTCCATAACAACTATTTAACATCGAAGAACTGCATACTAGTATGACGTTTGGTAATAAAATTTAATTATTGAAGTAACACAGAGTGTGTAAAGATAAAAAACATCACCTCAGAATGTCTAGTTTTGCAAAATCGCATATTTAATTAAGAAAATTACACGGAAAACTGAAATGTTTTATATTTTTTGTTATATTTATTTACAATTTCTTTGCAATAGTTTTGAAGTTCTGTACGTTTTTAATGTCTTTTTTGCAAATGATTTTTTATTGCCTTACAATGGGTTGTGGTTAGATAGTGGCGGAAAAATGAAATAGATTGTACTGATCTCTTAAAGTTTATAATGTATTTATGAGTTCTGTATAATTAAAGTCTCTGGTGGAATTTACTGTTTATTGAGTTCCATGAACATAGTTGAACAGAAGTAGGTTTAAAATTTTTATTCACAAATACATAATATGCCCCTAAAGATATATTAATTAACAAAATTATTTTTTTAATACATATTAATCATAATTATTATGAGCTTACGACAAAAAATAGGTAAAAAAATTGTTATGTAAATTTTCTAGATTACTATCTACATTGGAAAAAAAGACAACATGAAATTAGACGGTGATTCCAAAAAAAAAATGGGAAACTGTATTTTACATGTTTGCTCGCCTGGATATCGAAGTTGAGCTTCTTTGCGTGGCATTCTGGCGGCAATGCTGATCGCTGGGTAAAAGAATTTTCCAATTGGTGTTACTTCCAATTGATTACTTCGAGTGTACTATGCCATTTGGGTGAGCAGAATAAGGAGTTAGGGTCAACCCGTTTCGTAAGTTGTTTGACCGCTCAATGAATCTCAAAAGCCTTAAAGATTTCTACGCCGCAATAACCGAAAACGACAGCCTAAAGTGCCCTCCAAAGCGCTAAAGATCGCACAATATTTAACCATTGATGCCCGGCGTGACCATCCAATCGCGTACCCACATTGCTTCCGCTTAAATTGACGTTGCATAGAAATGTACAATTACTTTTTTTCACGGAACATTATTATTGCATACTCTCATCAATTCGTGATTACGTTTGCAATTGTGGCATCCATTAGAGAGAGCGATAAAATCAGTCGATGCTGCCAATGTTACGATCGATTCCAAGGATCTTGACCTTTCGAACTCGACAAAGCGTACCATACGTCGTCTGTACGTAGTTTTTTTAACGAATTTTAAGAACTTCTCATTTCAACTGAATGGTTTTTACAGTTTTTATGGCCGATAAACTATACACATCTTTGAAAAAATTTACTTTTCTATTTACTGCTTGAGTCAATTTTATAAATACTTATCTCGTTCTAGGATCTATTGATTTATCAATCAGTTTTAGCAGAATAATAACTGGACCTAGTACTCTCTTATTTTGGTTAATACCGTTCGGTTATGGGACCTCTAAATTCTGTCTGTGTCTAAATTATTCTGATTTACTATAATTAAGTATATTCAGTAATTATTATTAAAACGACTTATTCAGTATGGCATTAAGATAATTTAATGATATATTATTATAAGGAATTACTTAGTATTGCAAAAATATTCCGATTATTTGTGAAACATCTCGTATTTATCAGATTATTGCTGCTTACTTCATGAATTCTGCAAAAGTAGTTTTAAATAACATGGTAATATTATTAGTACCATGTTTAAGAGAGTGAGGATTAATAGCGCGACCGATAAAATCGATATTACAATGGTTTCGCATGCACGGATCTTGACCTGTCGAACTCGAACAAAGCTCGTACCATACGTCTGTAAACATTTTTCTTTTTTGTACCGGCCCCAGCTAAATATAAATTCAAGTCATCAATGTAGGTATGCGGTGTTTGATTCGTTTGGAATAAAATTCTGTTCGAAGTAATGTCCATTGTTATATAACGGGTACTCACGATTAACGCTTTTTAATTGCCGATATTTCAAACCAGTTGCATGGCTCGTGGTCACGGCGAAACTCGACTCGACTCAACTCAACTAACCATGCAACTCATAACAGCAGCAAACGTGGTTCGAAATATCGGCATACAGAAAGCGTTAACCGTGAGTACCCGTTATATATCAATGTATAAAATCCGCGATAATATTAGTTTAAAATCGAGTCATTAAATGTCGATTTGTTTTCTAAAACAGTCTTAACGTACTGTGGATTTTATTTCTGTTCCAGTGGTTTTTGAACTATACACAGTAAGCTTGTTCCAGTTCGTGTCGATTGAGTTTGGAATGATTTAGTTATTCGAAGTTATTTGTTTGGTTTATACAAGCGTCAGTCAATTTTTATGCACATTAAGCTGTTGTGGTACTGATCGGCGTGTGTGTGTCCGAATTTTAACGTTCGATCAAAAGCAATTCTTGTAAGGTCTTAGAACTGGTACGGTTCGACAAATGTACCACTTCAACAACTAATTCAAGCATGAAGCAATTCTCCCGGTAGAAAGGTGAATTGATCTTTAAATTAAGCAATCGTCTTAATCCTAAGGAGTAGTAATGCATGGTGTCATGTATGCGAATGTCGATGGATTGCAAAGCCCACTTAACAACATTGAAAAAGTAGCAAACGACCATGCAGACCTTCTCTGCATGGTCGTTTGCTACTTTTTCAATGTATAATGGGTAAACAATTACGTTATTTAAGATTATGTCACAGTCCAGACAATTTGAAAGTAACTAATTCCTGGTCAAACCAGACGCATCGTTCTTTTGGTTTTAAAGAATAGCTGATATCCATAAATTAAGCCTTGACCAGGGTTTCAAGTGGTAAAAAATAATACTAATGAATGGGGAGATTTGTAAATTACACTTTATTTATATTATATAAAAAATATTTCAAATTTACTGTTTTTTTTTAATTAATAAAAACGTTTGTAAAGCAGGATATTGTAATTCTAAGCGTACAAACGGCGGGAAGCAATTTTGTTTTATACTATGTTTATAAGTATTGCAGATACGAGCGAAATTGGTCTACACTTGCACTGTGTTCAGAGTAGGCACCTAATTAAATTATTCGCATTTTCATTAAACATAAGATCTTGTAAGGTTATACCTTCCGTATTCACGAACTTTGAAACTAAGTTGAGTCTTTAATAACTTGTACGGGAACCAAACTGTAAAACAATTTCGTCGTGTACGAGATGATTGTAAATAAGTTGCAAGGACGAAATATACATAAAACTAGCGACCCGGCCCAACTTCGCTCGGGTAATAGAGTTTATATTAACTTACATTATTTTCCTTTCATACATGCATCCAATCATTACCTTGTTGCAAAAATTAACATTGAAAAACATCTATTTAGAACGACAACTGAATTACTATATTGAATTTGATTTTTTTCCTCACTTTACAAAAAAAGAAAAACGTAATTTATTACTTTACCTGTTGTTAAAAACTGTGAGAAAATCCGTCTAGTAATTTTTTCGGTCCAGGATTTATCATGAACAGACAGACTACAGTCGCTACGTGGGACTTTGTCTTATAATATTTAGATATATGAACATTGTACGAGCGACACGACTTAGCTCCGCTAAGTTGTATTTACGACATCATATTACAAATCTTTGATTTAAGCATTTCACATACATACATTGCATATCAATCTTTCTATTGGGTCACTATGACTGTTTGTGAATACCGTATTAAAATATGTTGCGTAGTTCAAAAGATCTGATCATGCAGACGACGGGAACCGAACTTGTGTTATAATATGTAAATACGTACAGACGGCGGAAAACAACTTTGTCCTATACTTATGTCGAAATAACGTGTTTATCATTAGAAGGACATCATAAATTGGTCGGTTGTCAACATTAAGTAACAAATATTTAACGCAAAGGCAAACAGACAAGTGTAAACAAGAAAAGCAGATAGTGAGGCAGTGGTGATTGATATATTCAATTGAAATCGTGTCACGATGTGTCAATAAACAGTTATATTAGTGGGGTGGATGGGCAAGCGAACGTCCGCTTTTTACACTAGCGATTAAAGCCAGTTACTTGCGTTTTTTTTAACTAAGACACGCAGTGAGCGAGCGTACGGTCCACACTATCACATGTGTTACCAACTACTCAATAGTCCCACAACAGATATTGCATATTGTAGTAGATCTATACATTATAATTATTAATATTATTTTTTATTTTTTATTGTGAGAGTAAGAAACGGGATAGCAGGCCACCTGATGTTAAGTGGTCACCGGAACCCCCGGGACAACCACGTCCGATCTAAAACAGAACCGAAGTTCTATTTAAGAATGGACGCGGATGCGTTCCTACTCCTGAGGACTAAGATGGTCGCCTCGCTTCAAAGTTTAGCCAGCAACCGCACCTCTTCAACCGAAACACAAGCAATGCTTTACAGCGGGTTATAAGGGCGGCGGTGGACCCCCCCGGTCGAACTATATTTCTTCCACCTTTAAAATATATAGGTAGTAACTACTGTAACAATAACCTTATTGAGCTCAAAATTTTCTTTATTGCAATTTATATCGGAGTTAGGTTGATGACCGATAATCCAACAATTTAATCACAATACAGTATTACCACGATATCGTTAGATATAGCAATGTATACCTGTAAAGTGCTTAGGTAACACTGGCTTATTTACATTCTTAAATTTTAGACGCACGTACTCTCACTAATGGCTAGTTTACACCGTGCGAGCTAGCGTACGAGTCAACTTGCCGAGTAGCTGCACTGCAGTAACTCGCACTGTTTGAACGTCATTTACGAGTAACTCGCACGTACAAGTTGAACAGTAGCGCGAGGTACTCTTAAACTTAACTTAGTAATTCGTGTACGAATCCGAGTTACTTCAACATTTTTTATTTTCAATCGCGTGCCCGCCCGCCGGCAATTTGCACATGAGAGCAGCTCGGCCGTCACTTGTATCCTTTAGACGCGTTCGGCACTAGCTCGCTAGTGCGACCGGGTCAGTGGTGAGGGGAACCAGTGTTTTTTTTTAAGTTTTTTATAGGCATTTTCCAATTCCTGACATAATATTGTTGCCATAGAGCGTATCACTGTTTTTTTATTAATACACGTTCATTCGTCATCGCGGCATCTCGTAAGACTGGACAGCAGCTACTAGATATCGTATAGACAGCAAAGGCGAGCCGAGCTACTGGCGTACGAGTAGGCAAGTCGAGTAGCTGCCTACTGGCTAGGCAGCATCTTGCACTGTGTAAACTACCCCTAATATTACTCGCATAACTTAGCGCGATCTAGACTGGTAATTTGCCTTTATACAGTACCTGTAAAAACCTGTAAAAATAGAGTTCAGATTTGAATTTGAAGAGAAATATATTTTTTTTATGTGAGAAGAGTAGCAAACGAGCAATTAAACTGCCTGACGTTAAGTAGTCTCAGCCCACAGACATCCACGTACAACCACATAAGCGACCGAAATCCTGTCTGTGCTTGTTTCTACTAAGAACTAAGATGGCCGCCAACCGGCAACCGCACCTCTCCAACCGAGACACTAGTAATGCTTTAGGCGGATTATGAGGGCGGCGGTGGTACCCCTATATGTATGTATAGTTCTCCCAACTTTAAACCCTTTTTATCTTACACCTTTTTACTACGTGGTAGCATAAAATTTAAAACACGTTTACGAAACTTCAGTGTAAAAGAGCTATGTGAATCCTGCGGCAGCTTAATTGACCCATTAAAGCCTGTCACGTGGTTTGAT
This sequence comes from Phocides pigmalion okeechobee, assembly GCA_018251015.1. NCBI lineage: Eukaryota > Metazoa > Arthropoda > Insecta > Lepidoptera > Hesperiidae > Phocides > Phocides pigmalion. The sequence continues at coordinate 3,977 of DWON01009805.1, read as the reverse complement.
TTTAATCGATTAAATTCAATAACGCTGGTTCGCTTTTTGATTAACACATCCATTATGAAAAGTGATGAGCTCGGATTAGAGGTTAAACGGCTCTAGATAATGAATTTTGTAGAAATTATTAATTAATGAATGTATAGAGTAAGTTTACGCGCTTATCGATAAATTTTGATGGCCGTATTTAATTTGGTCGTTAGATGCATTTTATTAAAGCTTATTACTATCACGGTCAATTATTTTTACTACGATATTGACTTCGATCACGACGTGACCACGTGTCAAGCAACTGTTTCAAAATATCGGCATAGCAAAATGTACAAATTCATCGATGATAATTGTATTATTATCACGGTTAAAGATTTTTATTTGCCGATATTTACTACGATCAGGACGTAACCACATGCCATGCAACTGTTTCGAAATATTGGCCTTACAAAATGTACAAATTCATCGATGATAATCGTATTATCATCACGGTCAAAGATTTTTATTTATCGATATATACTACAATCACGACGTGGCCACTTACCATGCAACTGGTTCGAAAAAATGTATAAATTCGGAGATGATATTCGTTTAAAATCATTTATAAAAGCTCAAGAGCTTTTACAAGTGAAAGCACTGCCTTATACATATAAGGATGATGATGATTCATGAACAGCATTAGACATGTATAATGAAATTATGAAAAATAATTAAATTGGCGTTGGCACTTCATACGTGACACAAGAATGGAAACATACGTTGTCTTAGGCATGTGGAGTGTCATAGGATATGTTTTCGAAATTAATATGGAGTTTTTTTTATTACCTGTACATTAAAATCTATGTATAGTCTATCTCTAGTCGTGTATGAAAGAAATATGAGTGTACGTCATATAAACTGTCTGCCGCTTCTCTCCTGTTTATTTGTTTGTTTGTATCTTTCTTGAATTAGGGGGCGAAAAAGAGTAACAGAAATTGAAAAATACTTTTAACAACAAATTATATAATGTACTTTATGAGAAAATTAATATTTTCCATTATTTTTACTCCTTTACAAAACCCGTCAGTACGTGATTCGAAACGAGGTTGGCAGCTGTTTTTAAGTCAAATAGAGAACGTAAATCTCTACGTAAACGTAGTGTTTTACGTAGAGATTAGAGAATAACAGACGTAATTATAGTGTTTCGTGTGTAATTGTTATTAAGAGATTCCACATTCCATTTAATCACATTAAATGTAATACTTTGTTAATTGCTCGCTGGAAATTGACCCGTTTTCGTCAGAAATGCATCTGATGCACAGCAACTGTAATAACTTAATTTCATTTTAATGGACTTTGTAATCGTTATACGTGTAATGTGTTTGGGAGATTAGTCCCGCAATATAAATGTGAATTTTTGAATTTCTGCTCACATTTTAAGTGTACGAATACTAATACGTATTAATTTGTATTTTTTTTTATTTATTTGTATCCTGTTTTTATTTGACAGCTCCCTGGACTTTTATTTTGAATTTGTCTGATGTAATGACATTTTTTTATTTAGTAAAACATTGTAAAAAGACAGACCAAACAAGATTATAAGTATGTCAGGTCAACCAATAATTAGTCAGTGTCGACTATGTCGTCATCCTTGTCAGTTTGAGAGGAGATCCCAGGTTAGCAGTCGAACAGGAATAGGTTTACGACGAGTTAAAATTCTGAAGAAACGGTCGCCAATCGCCAGACTACAAATCAAGGTCATTTTTATTCTTATCAATTAAAAAAGTCTAGACATTTGACAACCAATTTCACGGTCTGATAAAGCCAGTATATCTATGGAGCAAACTATGTCGGGAAAATATTTAGGGTTTAGATGATGATTGATAAACAAAGGCGTTAACGGTAACATTCTCCGCTATGGATTAGTATTTGATGAAAATTTGTAGTTGTACTAATGTTCGTGAAGGGAAATGTTGCAAAAAATTACATTTCATGATCAAAAAATTCAGAGGTGCCATGTATTTGAACCCCAAACAGCCATAGTATACGTCCAAAATTCATCAAAACGAACTATAATACTGTTTAATGAATAGCAAATGTTTGCATGACTGTTTTAAATATTAACTTTAGGACTTGTATTTTAAGGTCCCGATATAGACTTCGCTGCTTTGTCCGAGCTTTTGTCAAACTCCGTCTTCGCTTCAATACCTTCAATAAAGAAGCTTTTTAATAATATAACCTTAGAAGTCTTATAACATGGACTTTTGTTCAACAGAATAGATGTTACGCTCTTTATAAAGAATAGAAGAGCTAGGTCAACTGTGCTTTTCTTATTTTGACCTATATTTTTCCAGCTTGCGTTGTTATTAGTTATTTAATGTTATATTACTCGGGATTTAATTGAAGGACACATATAGTGAAAATTATTTTATTTTATATTTATTATTATTTTATTATTTACCTGTTTTTACGCGGTGGTATAGGTTGGGATACGTTTTTCATGTGTTTGTATGTACATGTCCAAACGGTTTGATTGATTGTAAATGATTAGTTGTCGTTAAATTCATCCTCATTGTGAACGGTCAACTTAGAGTGCGGCAGACTTTCAATGGAATACTAAAAATATTTTGATAATATAATAATATGGGTAACAAATAATAGGTACTAAATAATTAATTCCAAAATACATCCTAATATTTTTATATTATCATCTGAAACGTACCGTTACGTAACGCGCTTTGCCATAGTGATTGTAATCTTGTATACATGTATATGTCTCATTTAATTTATAAGATCGAAGGTAAAAAACTTGAATAGCATGATTCAAAGTCCGCGTGGCGCCATCCAATATCGAATTGCGGGATCGTGTCTGCTTATTACTCAACATATTATTCTTTTGTTCTAGCAACGGGCCGGTAGAGGGCGCTTATGGTCCGCAGCATAGCCCCGTGTCGCGGTCGGACGCTTCCACCGAGGACGCGGAGCTTTCGGCCGCGTTGGCGCATCAGCATCACCTCGCCATGCAGGTTAGTACAACTTCGGATTGTGAGATGAGAGATACATACCTTCAAGTAACCATACCTTCAGGTGATAACTCTTTAATTAAAGTCTAGGATTTGTAGTTATCTTTCACTATAGATGAGGTAAATTCGATGACGATTTTTATACTGTAGTTACCTTTAGAAGTATCAACGTTCATATGATCTTTATGCAAGTTCTCGGTTACGGGCCTCTATAGGTACCCGTGATTATTCAAATGGAGTGTGTATCAGTTTACTGCTGTTTCTATTTACTGTACTTTTATATGTATAAGAATCAACAGTCGAGCGTCCCGTCTAAGCAATGTTAATTGGTCATTATCGTATGTATTATGGACATCTGTAGTCAACATCCTGCAGAAACCAAGTTATGGAGTCTAATCATAATTGCGTTGCTATTGTGTATGTTCTGAGGACTGAGAACTCAAATTTCTCTGAGAGCTCATCTATCTCTTCTTTTCCGCACACTTGGGACCAGAATCCATAAACTTCACGCTGTTTTAAATCATAATAGAATTTCAGAGAAAATATATAGCAACACTATAACTTACGCTAGAATGATTTATAATGACGTGATTGAATCTGCTACAGAGATCAAGTAATTTTAGATTCTTAATAAGATATTTTGGCGAAGGGAAATCTCCCTCCAGGCAGATTCTTGTCTCATTTCGGAGTTTGTATATATGCAAGATATTTAGAAAATTTCGATAGCGTGATTCAGGATCGTGTAGCGCCATCTTTTGTCGAGTTGCGGAAAGTCGCCACAATATTATATGAATGAAGATGTGAGAGTGGTACTCTACGTGCATAATGGAGAACTGCACGTGATTTGAGGGATATGCTGGATGAACCAGAAAATATTTTAAAGGTGGTAGAGCCGTTAGAGCTCGCCCGGGGCGGTACCACCGCCACCCTCATAACCCGCAGTAAAGCAACATGTTCTTCATGTATTGTGTTTCGGTTGGGGAGGTGTGGTTG
>DWON01009804.1:0-11172 GCA_018251015.1 Phocides pigmalion okeechobee | reverse complement strand
CATTTAGTATTTCGGTCCTGTTTTTGGTTGTACGTGGATGTCTATGAGCTGCGACTACTTAGCATCAGGTGGTTTGCATGCTGGTTTGCTACTCTTCTCACATAAAAAAACCTTTTGAAATGCTATGCAAATAAAGTACATGAATATTCAATTGTGTAATTGTAGTATTTAAATTGAAAGCAGTCATGTCCTCTTAGGACAAATGAGTAATAACGTCGCTGGAAAGCCAATAATACTTAAGCGCCATTTTTGCCAAATTCGACGCTCCAAAATATCTGGGACCTGTTCAATTCTTAATTAGTGCTAAAGTAATATAACAAGAGTTTATGTATTTGCTGTATTTCCATTACTAAATTAGAAAAAAACACCGTTTTTGCCAAAAAAAAATAATTCGCTCCTCTCTAAAGTTGGTCTTTTGGCGATTTAGTGTGGCTACGGTATGGTTATGACAATAATACTTTCCAGTGATGATAATCACTCTCTGTATTATCATAATTAATAAACTATATTTCATCGACGCGATGGACATCATAAAGACAAATATGCAATGTGAAAACAGACCTATTTTGTGGTTAAGACGTCTTGGCGGGAATCGAACCAGAAACTTATTGAGGCAGATCACAGCGCCACATGGTAGACACCTACCTTTATTTAACACTGTTCTCCATTGTTCTATTAAACGTAGTATGTCGGTCACGCCGTCTGCGCGTCCGGTGATAACAACAGCGCAATAAATCATCTGGCCGATAACAGCGCCCGTACAGTGCGCTCACCGGTCTCGTTGACATGTACTAGGATAGAGTAAAAGGGCTACTTTCTCTCAGAAAAACCCACGAAACGCGTAAACAAGTACCATTGCATTTACTATAGATTCTTGGTTTTTTTTTAAGCTCAAAAGGTGGAAGAAATATAGAATAGGTAATGCGTAATGAATTACATATAAAACATAATTTCAGAAAATATATATTAATAGAAAAGACACTAGAATAGACATCTATTCTATAGTATTTTATTTTTCTCTTTTATTTTATTTATATTTCTCAGTCGTACTGTTCAAGGTTATTGTACCATTGAATATCCTATTGATTTGTCAATAGAACAATTCTTGAAGTTCAATGAAATTTAATAATCTTGTAGTCATTGAACTTGCAATATTTTTGAACTAAATGGAAACTACCGTTCTGTGATTAGATACTTATTGATAAGATATTGTTGACTTAAAAGCAGACTTAGAACGGTATTCCGTCCGTTATCATATTTTCTGTTGTGATGTTTATTTTTCTTATTTTGCAAATGAATATATATTTTTTGTTAAAGACAAGCTAACCAACTCTTACAGATGATTTGTCGTAAATCTAAGTAACGTCGGGCGCGGTCGACAGTCGGATGGGTGACCATGGGATACATTTCATACTACAGACCTTCATTTCTTACTACACACTAAGGAGGATACCCTAAACTGTTTGTTCCGGTTGTTATTGATAAAAAATAATCGTCCGGCTTTTTCTCTCGGTCAATCTTAGCGGAAAGGACGCTCGAAGCCGATAAACTGATTTAACATTGTAACTATTACGTTTATTAAGTACCACACCCGTCTACCGAAACGCTAGTAGGCTTTACGCTAGATGTGGGCCACTTCAACGAGATTTCAATTCGAGTTGCTATTTCACAAATAAAACCACGGGTTTTGCGTGTTATAGTTTTTTATGTGAGAAAAGTAGCAAACAAGCATGCAAACCACCTGATGGTATGTAGTCGCAGCCCTTAGACATCCATGTACAATCACAAACACGACTGAAATCCTATCTGAGCTCGAACATATATGCGTTACTACTCCTGAGGACTAGATGGTCGCCTCTCTTCAAAGTGTAGCCGGCAGTCGTATCTCTCCAACCTAAACACAAGTATTACAACACAAGATTATGAGGGCGGCGATGATACCTCTCCAGTATAGTTCTCTTTTACCTTTACCTTCACTTTTATTAAAAGTATTTTAATATATTTCGAGTTTCATCCCATCTCCCGACCGCAAATCATAATTTGCGCAACAGCGCGCAACGTTCAGAACAAATACGGCGTAACAACAATTGTTTTGGTGTTGTTTGTTTGCCACACATCGTGACGTCACAGTACAAATATTTATAGTCGAAATGTCCCTGTTCACTGCTTATCACACTGTTATCAATAGTGAATTTGCAAATTTGAACTGTACCTTCCGCGCTGTCACATCGCAACGTTTACAAACAACGATATAAATATTATTCTAGAAAATCTTTATCAGTTTAGAAATAAATTTGTACGACTCAATAATTTATCGGTTTTTCCTTATGCAATGCAGTATTTTTTATATTATTTAGGTTTTTCCCGTGGCTTTGCTCGTGTAAGGATTACAATTTTTCGTCTTTCAAGCTGTTTTAACACTTAAGGGTGTATTTTTAAACGGTTGTACCTTTTGTGCCGTACTTTCTAAGACTTTTTTAGATTGAAATGAGTACTGCGCATGTATCGTACGAGTATATAATTTCCATTGTTCCATTACATTATTATGATTACGGGTGATTATGGACATAATAAGGACACTTTCATTGTTCTCAGCGGTCAAGGTTCGTGTTGGCCACACTGTCTTTAATTACAATTTAAATGGCATTCAAAATTGATTCCTACGTTCTGTTTGAACGTTAACTATGTAACGCTAAATTCAAAATTATATGTATGGAGGCGTGCAATAATTACTCCATAATACGTAAGGCATACGATATATCAATCCAGGGTTGTCGGCTCCGATTAAGCGGGAGAAAGAAACCGACGTTAAAATAAATAATAGTTAAAAAACTAAAAAACACGCTTTTACAAAAAAATCCAACTAAAAAGTGTAAATAAGAAAAAAACATATTTCCCTGTACAAAACGTGTGGGGTGCATGGTATCAATAGATAACTGAAAAAGCACTTTGTATTATTGCATAGTCATCCGTCCTTGATACGTGTGCAATGTTTCAAATTAATCAGACTTCCGGAAATTTATGAAAATTATACATAGATACAACCAACCCAAGCTAATAAAAGCGTATTAAAAATTCTCGATACTCCTTGTAAATCAGTCTCTGATGAAATACATGGAAACACGACCACAACCGACACTCCTTTGCTTTTAATTCCACATTCCCAGACGGACTATGCATTTAAAATGTCAGATTTAATTAATTACTTTTATTATGGATTGTAAAATGACATGCAAATCTAGCAATAATAGCAGAATCAATGTCATGCAAAAAATATATGTATATATGCATATATAAAAACCAAATGCATTTTGGGACGCACGATAAAAGGTTCTGTCGGCCACATGAATGTTCATGTTTAAATTCATAAAATTATTGTTTTTTCTTAAATAAATATTTACAAAAATGCAAAAATGTATTTCGCAGTATTACACAAAGACATTATAGAAAACAATATATCTGCGGGCCCTTGATTCAAAATAAATTTGTATTTTACATTATTACTGCAAAACACTATGAAAAACAAATTTGTGTTTTCCATCCCTTAACTCAAAATAGAATTTACCGAAAACATCTTGTATATTAACTTTTTTTTTAATTCCACGTCATATTGATACATTAATGTTTTTTTTATTCTATTTTATATTTATATCGAAATCAGATTTGGTACATTCAGTAGATAGACTACAACAGAATTAGGTGGATGACTGACTCCTTAAAATTAAAAAAGTAAAAATCTTCAGCGATGCCATTTCTTTTTTATTTATTTATTTATATACGTTCCTGCTAGACACAATACTCAATAATTATTTAAAGTTACCGAAACTAAGTGTAATCGTTTATTTTTCGACCCTACTCATGAAATTTTATTTTCATTTAAATGGGATCGAATGGAAAGTCCGTCCAAATAAAAAAGTTTATTTGAATCGATGAATAAATAACGGAGTAACGAATGTAAGAAATGCAAACGAATTAAGATTAGATTACATAACACTTATGTATACGTTCAACCCATTTGGGCATATACGGGGAAGTTAAAAAGTTCGCGGAATGACAAGGAAAGGATAATGAAATGAAAAATTAAACAATTTTTCTTTTTCAATGTATTCTTCGTTAACCCTAATACATTTATTAGATCTGTAAAATAACTTATTAATACCGTCGAAAAAAAAAGATTTGTCTTGGGTGTCAAAATAGGCTGAAATTGCCTACTTAACTTCATCATCGTCGCTAATTATTTTTCCACGCAGTTCTTTCGTTAGTTTTGGAACCCAAAAATAATCGCTTAGGGCCAGTTGTGGGCTGTAGGGTGGGTGTCGCAGTTTTTCAAAACAACACCGGTGAAGGGCAGCCGTCGCAACATGGCTTGTGTACATTGACGTGCAAAAGGAGCACGCCTTTTGTAAGCCATGATCTCTCCGGCCGTTGGAGACAACTTATACTTCTTTGGAAGGAGTGCGCCATTTTTCTGCCACTGCATCGATTCTTGCTTTGATTCGGGTTCATAATGGTGAACCCAAGTTTCATCGCCAATTACAGTTCGGGCCATAACTACCTCCCTTTGCTCTCCACAGCGGTCCAAAACCTCGTGACAACTTTCGACGCGCTCATGTGAGGCGCAGAAAGCATTCTCGGATCTCATCAGACTTTGGTCATGTCAAGGTGTTGATGTAGGATGTTAAAAATGATTGTTTCTGATACTCCAACTACTGGTTACTGAACCCTAAAAAAAGCTAAATAATATCTATAAAAAGGTATGTTAATGGCGCCGGTGCATCGCCTGATGATGTCATGACGTCTTTATCTTACGTATCAATCTGTAATTATGCGAATTTATGACTACTTTATAGTTCAGTTTGTAAACCAGTCGAGAGGTTTTTTATTAAGTGGAAATTTTAGACAGGTGGTCACAGCTACCCATGGAAATCTTTAACCAACTCCTTATAAAACAGGGGTCCCATCTGACGTCGATCATTTGCGTTGCCTATTGTAATGATTACGATGGTCGCTTGAAATGAAAGTGGTTCGGATATCACTCCGTCCCACAGAAACGCATTCTCTTCTTCTCTAGTGGATTTTTTTCTTTTTATGTGAGATGAGCAAGGAAGTAGCATGTGGGCTGTCAAACAGACAGCAGCAGCAACCACTTAACTGCAGAATATTAAGTTGTCGCTGCAGCCCATGAACATCCACGTAGAGCCTCAAATGGGACTGAAGTCCTCTCTGTGGTCATATATAGATTAATTGTAACTCCTCTAGACTAAAATGGTCATCTCGCTTGTAAGTGTAGTCGCAAGTCACGCTTAACGAAATAAAGACGCTTCACGGCAGATGATGAGGTCGGCGAAGGTACCTCCCTATGTAAATCAAATCTTACCACTTATAATTTTGCTTATATTGATACTAGCGACCTAGCTAGCTTCGCTCTGACAATCAAGTCGGGTCGAGTTTATATTTACTTACATTAAATTATTTTTCTTTCATACATACATTAAGTCATTACCTAGTTGTAAAAACAAACAATTAGAAACATCTATTTCGAGCGACGACAGAATTACTATATTGAATTTGACTATTTAATTGCTCGTCTAGTTTCCTAAGGAATCACTCTAACTCTTGTTGAAAACTGCGAAAATCCGTCCAGTACATTTTGAGTTTATCATGAATAGACAGACAGACGCGACAGAGGACTTTGTTTTATAATATTTAGAGATGATTGAAGAAATAGGAATGAAAAATACTTTTTAACATTTTAATGCATTGTTGCGTTTTGTAGCGTGTCGTGATGACCACGTGTGGCGATTCGAAACATTAGCTAATCCGTGAATTCCATCTCAATCCTGTTAATCACTTACCGGGTCCTATAGCAATGAATTAATCCCCGGAATCCTCTAATCCCGTCAATCCGCGCGTGTATTGACGCGAGAGAAGCTGATTTGCTTTAAACGACTTGTCTCATAGTTGGCGCGATGATATTAAAAATAATAAAGCTATAAATAGTATTTTTATCCGACTCAAGCAAAGCAAAATGTGGATTATGATTTTAATCGTCTATTTATGTATGTATGTCCGTCGGTTGCAGCTAAATTTAAAAACTATTTTTATCAGTTATACTGAGCCAAAATGAAAATGTTGTGGTTTTATCAATAAGTAAGTATGTATGTATGTTTTGTTAATATACAAGTCTTGTTATGGATAGATAATAAAAAACGAAAATTCTTTGTGTGATCCATCATGTCATTATCGAATTTATTTAAAAAACAAAATGGATTTCATTTGAAAAAATAATAAACAAATACTGATTGTCGTTTTTGTCTTAAAAATAATAATATCTTGGGACAACTCAGTCACGGCTATATTTCTAAATAAATACTTAGATACACAATTTTACGCCCAGACACCGAACAAGTACTCGCGCCCGTCACTTAAATGTTTATCCCGGATGGGAATTGAACACACGATGTACTGACAATGAAACCATTACACAAACCAAACAGCCGGTCCTTGATAGTGTTATAGCGCATTGAAATATGGGTGGATTGATGGAAAGTACATATTAAAATTAAATATGTTTATTTTCAGTATCGTAGTTCATTGAACTCTTTACTCCCTGAAAGTAGGTCCCTTACTTTAAGCCTAATACGCATTTATGCGAATTTTCCGATTTTCATCATTGCGAGGTACTGAGTGACTTCTTTTGTATCTGTCAACAGGATTTATGTAGAATCGATTGATACACGAATACCGTGATGCTGAGAGTCCATATAATGTGGGTGCAGTCTGTGGATGCTATGTTAATGTAACAATATACTCGTATTGCGACGTCTGCTAGTGAATTTTACAGAAGCGAGAATTAAATATTTATGATATTAAACTTATATAATCGCGGAATTTATGTTTAAAGACTTTATTCTCATAAAAGATAAACATAAATTTACTATGTAACAAGTATACATGGTTAATGATGCGGCTCGTGGTCACGGCTAAGCGGCAATGGCGGGGGAAATTATTGAGTTTACATAGTAAAATCATATATTTATTGAATGTTTCAAATAAAAGTATGCATTTATTTTGATAACAATATTGACACTATTGACACTAGCGGTCACCCATCCAATTCTCGCCTACGCTTGTTTAATACAATAGATTGGTAAGGAAAACAAGCCGTTATACGAGTTTGACGAATGCAACTTTCACTATGGGTTAACTATGTCCATATCAACTTCTTTGGTGACCGCACCCTTCTAATGAGAACACAGCCTTACCAGTGACAAGAAATAAACGTGGCGAAGTTTTGAAATTTTTGAAAATTTCACCCTTAAGGGTAAACTAGAAGATAAAAATTTGTATGCTTCTTTTTATCCATTATTTTTCAAATAAATAAATACTTTATTCTCATATATACAATGATGAAAATCTTAAAACTAATTACAATAAAAACCTAACCTAAACAATCTAAAATCCGTGCCCATGCGGCATGGTTCTAAGAACACTAGCTGCATTCCCGCGCTGGATAGTAATCGCAATTCTCTGCGCGAGAAACATTTTTCAAATTGGTTTCAATGTTTTTATATACTTAAAATAAAGCTTCATGGTTGCATTTTTTGATATTCACTGTAATACTGATGTCTGCCTCCGTCTGTCAATATTAAACAGCGGAGTATAGGATCAAGAACAGTAGAGTACTTGAGAGTTGCCCGGGTACAACTAATGCTCGATTTGCCTGCGAACAGGCAGGCAAAAGTACAGTAAATAAAATATGGCGTAGTTTAATATGCCAGCATGTGTGGCTTCCGTTATCCATTTAGCGCTAGCGCGACGGCGGCCGGTGCGTCAGAGGCGCGTCGTTTTAATATCATTTAGCGCGTTTAATTGTGTTTCCGATTCATTGCATTCGGTCTGATTCGCCAATTTGCTTTTTGCGTAAGTAGCAAAGAGCTTGCAATCCATTTGCATCTCGTAAATATTTTGTTAATTAGCTAATCGGTTGAATTAACAGTTATACGTGCGTTATTCTGCAGTTTTGTCCACAAAATATATGTATATTTAAATGTCTGGTATAGCAATAGGTAAATCAGGTGGACTGCATACTCGATTGCTATTAAAATATCATAATTATACTATATCATGTATAAAGGAACAAATACTTTAACTAGAGTCTTGTCATCATACAGATTACGTCTAACAATTTTGCGATCAAAACGCAATGCCCTTTGTGAAGCCGATTAAGGTACTAGCGTACCAGTCACCCTATCGCCAATCACCCAAGTGCCGTTTTTATCCTGTTTTGTCACGTTACCTCGGAATAGTACCAAACGGTGATTTTTTAAAGAATTCTGTCCGTTCTTTTCTCGAACAGAAGAAAAATCGTGTAATTTTTTGAACGTGCACGGTTAAAATGGACGCGTGAGCATTCAAAGTTTTTCGGTAAATAATGTTGTCATGCGGATCCCGGCACCGCGGCGACGGCCGTGACATTTTGTGACGTTCCACAATTGCTGCTTAAACTCCAACACGATTAAGTCGTTTAAAAAGCCTTAAAATGACACTAAAATACTGACGTTCACGGTCACTTGCCGTGCATACAGCTTGTTGTTAATTTACTGATGTTGTTTTATTAACATTTTGACTGCGACGCATATGAGTATATTATATGAAGTCAGTATTACGGGAGGCGGCATAACCTGGAGCTTTTTTCTGTAGACTGGAGATGCTCCGTCGATTCACAAAAATATTGTATTTTTTTAACATCAGCGTAGTATCCACGAATACACAGACGTTGTTTCGGCCCGCACTCTTGTGGCGCCGACGTAAATACAGCACTTTTGTTCGCCCGAAATTCATACAAATTTGTACATACAACACAGGTGTTTATAAATCGCAAGAACGTTACGCCAAGTAATACATAGCAGTTTTGTACGCCGCAGAGAAAGTTTTAACGGTTTATTTGCCTGTAAACGTTGCTGACTCTGCGGCATACTATACATATTTATTCATTAATAATAATTATAATACATTATGTTATATAACGGACACTCACTATTTTGGATATTTGGACGCGATTTTGGATTTTTAATTCTCGATATTTCGAACCAGTTGCATGGCTCGTGGTCACGGCGAAATTGCGGTGTCGGCAATTAAAAATCATAAATTGTTAACCGTGAGTACCCGTTATATAACATAACGTATGGATTCCGCGATAATATCAGTTTAAAATCGTAAATAATTATAATAATAACGGCTTCTAAACTCACAACCTCACACAAGGATTTCTTGTGTCGTAAGTGTTACGAACACATATAAGACAAAATATTTATTTACGAAACGAGTTATTAGTTTTAAATTGAATATTTATAGAAAATCGTATTGTAATAGCAATTATTCTTACAAAATAATTATCACTTGCTTTAAGAGTGAAGGAAAACTTCGTACGAAACCTTTTTGTGTAGAATTTTCTATATAATTCCGAACTCACTTTTTAAAATTTCCTGGGAAGTCGGACAATTTTCAGTCAAATTCGCAGACCCGTGCGAAATAGTGAGACGATAATAGGTTGATGATAAAAAACAATGTTGGTACCTCTATCGGTAAAGGCTGAATGAAGGAAAGAAAGAAAAAGAAAAACCATTTGCTTGCAATACATATACATACAGTTTAGCAGCATACACGTCATTTGCATATCGCCCATTTGCGACGACAGTGTGACCCCTGAATCTCTATTTTACGGGAGACGATTCTTTTTAAATTTTTTATGAAATCTGAATATATTACAGATGGCGTAATATTATTGGAGGATGTTTGTGTCAACGAATATTGTAACAACAACGTTTAAAAATCCAATTAACTTTGTATCTCGAAATGTCACATTATCGTCGCAAATGGACTATATATCGCTATTGCATGTAAACTGCTATGAATGAGTTAATAAAAAACGTGTTACTAGGCTCTCAGCCTATTCGATGACGATAAACATCATGAGATCTAAATTGGGCCTATGAGGTGCCTACATAGTGTTGAATGTCAAGGTCGAGCCTGCAAGTTTTGGCCGAGATTACTAGTGAGAAGCAAATTTTTTTTTCGTTGGCAAAATAGCAAACGAGCTTGGCATTTTTGTTAAATGATTTCTGACGATCTTAGACGTCAACGGGTTAGCACGTCTATATAAGATCTTGCAGAAGAATTCAGTCCTATTTCGTTAGTCGACAGAATGCCGAATGATCGTATCGACCAAATATCTTGTGGCCTACGCGCTCGTTTGCAACTCTTGTAACCTACCTTATAATCAAATATGAGTAACTCATTCTTTACTTTATAAAAATCCGGTGCAATGTTAACATTAAAAGCCTACGCGTATTCTTAAAGGATGCGTGCGTTGATTGAATCCGATGAAGGCTGCTTTAGACTGGTTCTGCTGGAATACGAGACGGTCCACATTTGGTCATGTGGCACAAAACTGGTGATTTGTGTGGATTAATGTAGATAGTTGCGTAAAACGTACATGAAGTGCCCATAGCCCCGATTATGTAGATTGCAAACGATTTTTTATGTGAGAAGAGTTGCAAACGAGCATGCAAACCACATGATGTTAAGTAGTCGCAGCTCATAGACATCCACGTACAACCACAAACACGAAATTCTATCTGAGCTTGAACGTAGATGCGTTGCTACTCCTGAGGACTAAGATGGTCGCCTAGCTTTAAAGTGTAGCCGGCAACCACAACTCTCCAACCAAAATACAAACCATGCTTTACGACGAATTATGAGGGCGATTATCAAAGTTAAGCAATGCCATGTGTGGTCTTACTGGATGGGTGACCGGAAGTGGCAAAAATATGATTCGCGTCAGAATCAGATAGCAATTTAACATTTTTTTTTATTTTTATTGTAAAAGAGTAAGAAACGGGCATGCAGACCACCTGATGTTATGTGGTCACTACAGCCAATGGACAACCTCGTCCAATCTCAAATGGAACAAAAGTTCTATTTAAGGATGTTCGCGGATGCGTTCCTACTCTTGAGGATTGAGATGGTCGCCTCCAATAAAGTGTATCTGGCAACCACACCTCCCCAAGCGAAACACAATACATGAAGAACAACAAGAAGCAACATGCTTTACGGCGGGGTATGAGGGTGGCGGGGGTGGCGCCCCCGGCGGGGGCTAACGACTCTACC
>DWON01009803.1:0-11172 GCA_018251015.1 Phocides pigmalion okeechobee | reverse complement strand
TAAAGCAACATGTTCTTCATGTATTGTGTTTCGGTTGGGGAGGTGTGGTTGCCGGATACAAATTATTGGAGGCGACCGTCTTAGTCCTCAAGAGAAGGAACGCATCTGCGTCCATTCCATGCGTTCCATTTGAGTTTGGACGTGGTTGTCCATGGGCTGCAGTGACCACTTACCATCAGGTGGCCTGCATGCTCATTTCTTACTCTATCACGATAAAAAACTCTTTTGTCGCCTAGGACTGCATTGTAATTCAGATATTTGTAGTAACTAAACTGAAGAGTGATATTCTAAACACAGCGCACTTCTGTGTATTTCTAATATTTCTGCCATAACATATAAATTAAACTTAGTTTAAAGTAAAACAGTCCACCCTGGACTTTCCATGAATAGTAAAACATATGTATGTGCCTACAGTTTCTGTTTGTTATAGTCAACCGCCATCTATAAACCTGTTGCGTCGATCTTGTAGGTTAGTTTAAAATGTAACTGATATTCATTCTACTTAGAGTATTATTAAAGTATTGAGAAATGAAACTTTAGAATCGTTGCGATTTGAAACTCGATCAAACTAAAAGGCCTCACCATAAAGAAACAAGCACATAAATGTATAGGATTAAGTCGAAAGAGAATGAGATAGAATATATTACACAATATTTTATACTGAATAATATGTAATATAATATTCTACATTAAAATACAAAATATTGTTTAAGCTTGGTAAAAGATAATAAACCTTACATTTAACCTAATATCCTGATACCCTAAATCCATCTCAATATCTATAGGCTACTTTTCAGAAGTTTCACGTCTGCCATGTGTGTGTGATACCGTTTTTATATAGCTCTACTGGTAAATACGATGAATGCCAGTAATGCTTAGTCTCATTTTCTCTCACATTTTTAAAAACCGTAATGAATAATACATCCAAACCTTTCTCAGGAATCTTTACGTCCATTGATAAACACATTAAAAATTGTTCAGCAGGTTTTGAATTCATAGCGTTAGGCCGTAGTCTCTACTTTGTTATATAATATGTAGTGTTTGTGATATATAATTAAGTATTTGTATGCAGGTGTGGCAATTTGCGCCGGTCTACTGTTCGGTCTTATCACGATGCTGATTCAGTACGTGGGACTCTTCATGACTGGATTTCATACTGGTCTGCTGCTGGCTCTCGCCGGGCTCGCCATTTACGACCACTTCCTTGACAATAGGCCCAATACGGTGAGTTTGAATTTAACTTTCTACAAAGTGTTATTGTAAGGATTGCTTTATCTAGTGTCTAGTGAAGAACCCCTTTAATTTCGTCAGGTTTGTTTCCTTAAGTTAGTATTTTTTATGTGAGTGTGTGAAGTTTTATGTGAGATCGTACGCAGATGTGTTGCTTTTTTCTTCGCTTCGAGGGATTTGTATTAGCACCACAGAGGCGAAATTTGCAATTTGCATGTGTTATATAAACCGTTATAGGTATCATTAGTCTTAATAATCTTATAGAATTTTCTAAATTAATGTCTTATTTCGATCTATTTTTCGCCACATTTTAACATAAACTACTAATCGTTAAGTTAAAATATACTTTTAAAATATTAAAATTTGTCATTGGAATTCAATCTAGGGTATTTCAAATTTATAAAGAATCATGATTTAATAATTACCGTTTATTCAGTAACAAATAAGTCAACGAAATTATTGGAATAAGTTTGCGATGTACACACATCGTAATCCTGCGAACCGCTACACGTCACGTAAAGTAATGAATCACACCTCACCGCGAAATGATAAAAGCAGTTATAGTTGATTATAGCGCTATAAATAAATAAAATAAGAAGTCTAATATTTGAAAATAATATGATTTTCAAGGCACTTTGTAATTAAAATATTTTTGATGTAAAATTTTGTTGCACTGCTATGAAGATATATTCAGACAACGATAAAGTCTTTAGGTATATTTGGACGCTTTAAAATGTGTTCAGTTCAATGTACTTGGCATAATATTTAACAAATTTTACGAGTCATTGCTTCAGAGTACTGATAAAAATGTTTCAAAAAAGTATTTAATCTATTAGAACACTGTTCGAATTTGCTTGCGTATTAACGAACGTAAAATGTTCCGGACGCTGTTAATTGCTGTTTGGCTTTTAAATTTCGTTTTAAAGACCGAACCGATCTGTGTTGAGTGCCGCATACCGCATCTATACAAGGCCGTGACATCAATATTCAATGCCGTTCGAACAGTATCGGTCAGTTCAATTAATTTTGATATAATGTTATATTTATATTCTTCCCCTTATGTGCAATTCTTTGTCACATCTTACATTATATATCGGAAAAATGAACACGAGTTTACTGAACAAAGCGGCGCCAACCGGTATTCTGCTGTGTTCACAATAAATACACTATAACATATTGCAAGTGGAAAACACACCCACACTATTCGTATAACCACCGTACAAATTGCAGTCCTTACCTTATGTTATTAATTCGGTATTGGACAATGCGGTCTACGAAACAAATGAGTTTCACTGGAACGGTTACAAAAAGAGCAAGAGCCAAATATAAAATTTTATATTAAAATTGTAGGGGCGCTTAAACAAAGAGCACTTAACGTCACAAAAAGCCGATAAAAACTTCCAGACTAAATCGTTCAATGCACTTCACACAAAGTGGATAAGTACTTGGACTTCGACTGAAACCTAACTTATTTACCGTTCATTTCTACCCTTCCGACAGCGAATAGCCGAGCTTAAGTTCGTAGAAAACAATTCAGTTACGAATCACTATGGAAATGTACCTAAGTATTTGTGCGTAGGTATTCGTTAGAATTTCCAATAATATTATTCCAATGTTTTTCTTTGTTATAAAGATGAGATGAAACTACTTTGTTACAATTGGCGACCAATCTTTGTGATGTTTTATGCTATTATTTATGTGAAACTTAGTTTTCTTACATATTTATACAAATAGAAAAACTATAGATTTTTTGAAAATAGTATTCAAACAGTTCGTGTCTGCTTTGTTTTTACATGTTGTACAGTACAAAATTAATTTATAACATTAATGCATCATGTTTGCTACGCTCCTCCATTGATCATTTTAACAGAGTAGAGTTTAATTATAATAAATTAATTTTAAACTTGTATTAAATTTCATTGGAAATTGAACAATGCAACGTTGGACGCGGCTAAAATATTAGAATTCCTTAATGAAGTGAGTTAATTAAATTGCGTCCATGACGTTAACATATTTTCAGTATTCCGTTCAATTACATATTGGCTCGCTATTCAATTGGCTCTTCCACGTTTAAGCCATGCCGGTTCTTCGCGTTCCGGCTATTAACTCGTATTAATTTAGCTTCAAAGTGGACGTATCTTATCCGAGTTCTCCACATGTAGGTTCTTCGTTTATTCTGAGCCGTCACTCAAAGGAAATCTAACACTAAGGCCGGCCTCGAGGCGCAGCCTTATTGCTGGAACCCATTAATTTGATTGCTAAGAAAACGTATAAGTCGTTATATGTCGGTTGCAAATAAACACACCCCGCTAACGACTTTAGGTTTCACTTTGTAGTTTTCCCTTTTGGCGTGTGATGAACTTTATTATATGTATGTACGATCTTCACAAGGAATACATTTCAATCGAATATGTTTGTAATTAATGAACTCTATGTAGTTAATACACGCTCGTTCAAACTTTCGTCGGCCGAATGCGTCTTTCGACCTGTCCTTTGACCTAGGGTTAGTGCTCCGTCCTCATGCAGCCTTTTGCAGCAATCTTATAGTTTTAATTTTTACGCAGCAATTGACACCTGCTACATTTAGCCAGCAGAGGGCCCTTCACCTCGTGTAAACGGGCGCAAAGTTAACAAACCTGCACCGACAGATGCACACGTCTGGAAGGGTCATCACACTTGCGATAAATCGATTTTCTCATAGCGAGACGTGTATCGTAAGGACGGGCCGGAATTTGAATAGCGTATTTGCTAAATTTAAAACATTGTTCAAATTGTGGTAAACATTTTGTTTAATGTTTTTGCATATGTAAACAATTGTTAACATTGCAACTAGCATCAGTGTTACTGATGATTACGTTTTTGACTTTAAAAAATAAAACGTTTTGACTAATTTTGTTTTGTGTATTATTCTAACTTGTAATTGCTTTGCGTGTTATTTTGCGCTAACCATTATAAAATGTCTACGTACAGTATATTACACGGTTACATAACCTGTTAAATTGCCTGTGTTGTCCATGAAAGAGGTAGGGAGGGAGCCTGGATATAGGCATAACAGTGCACCGTAATTGTGCAGTAACAGCTATTGAATCAATAGACTAATGTGCCGGTTTAACAATATAATGGCGGCCTCAATTGCAAACGCTGCGCGTGCGACTGACAAGCGATGTTTATTTCATATATCTACTTCAATGTAATATGTTCGCTCGAGATTTGTGTACGTATCGCGGGCTTCAATCCATAGGGGCGTAACTGCAAAACCCTTACTTTTCACAGGAAAAAAAAACTTTGTTTGCATTTAACTGAGTTTTGTGACTACATTTTTCATTATTTTTTCAAAAGGAATTAACTTATTATGAAAATAATATATACTGTGAATGGCTGTGACTATGGAGATGGTAAAGTTAATAATGATGAAAAAAACGCGCTTATGGTTTGAAGACAGCGATATGATGTTCGTTTCTCCACGCTTGTTTCACTTGTTATTACTAATTATATAATATCTTAATAGTAAACATTGTAAGCTTAAAAGACAAGTATATTTTAGTTCCTTGTATCGTGTGCCTGTTGCCAAGCTAAGTCCCGGCATGTAATTGGTCAGATCTTGTTCTTAAAGAAGGGTGAGCCTGTCCCACGAATCTTGAGTACGTACGTTAGTTTATTGACCTCGTTTGTGAGTGTACAGTTGTATAATAAAAATATAAATATGCTAATTTCCAAGGTGATAGAACTATAGCACCCGGGGAGGTACTACTTCCACCATCAAAATCTACAACGAAGCAACTCTTGTATCCATTGGATACATAAGCGAGGCGACCATCTTAGTCCTCAGGTGTAGCAACTCAACTACGCACAACTTTAGAACTGTAGTCCAGCTTGAGATTTTATGTGAATGAATATTCATGTGCGGCAATGGTTACTTAACATATTAATTATTAATAGTGAGTCCTCGGTACATAATAAAATGTTTAAATTCCGCAATAATATTAGTTTGATAACATAGTTAACATAGCTGTCGGCATGCTCGTTTGCTACTTTTTACATGTAAAAAAATAACACCAAGACGAATTGCGTAACTCGGTGATAACCACACCGGTCAGACGAGTGTTTCGGTTCGATTCTCAGCCAGGCAGACAAGTAAACGACTAAGTTTCTGTGTTAGATGTCTGTTTGTGTATTTGTCTTTGTTTTTACGACACTTATAATGGAATTTTAGTGTCGGGCTGTGTGTAGGAAACTTATTTTTTATTATTAGATATTTTTAAATTGTTTAGCTTATTTCAATATCACGTATTGTGTACGTTTCCGGTCTAAATAACATGATGTTCTAAATTGGAATCTATGGCACATATTAGACAATGTTGTTCCTATTAGAAATTAATTATCGCTAACATTAACAGCGATAAAATCATGGGGAAACCCGCGGCCCTGAAAATTATCTATAATTTCTCAAAGGTGGGTGAAGTCTATCCCAGCAGTGGGAATATTGGGCTAATAATGATGTTAATAGGCGTTCGAAACAATTTAACGTTATAAGCATTTGTATTATCCGACACAGCGGTTTTGATGAATTTCAGGTTCATAAGGCTGTTGCAGTTTACATATTCGAAATGTTTGCGCGAATATTCTGTTTACGGATGGAAATGGAATAGTTTCCACCGGCTATTGAGTTTCTACGTCGGTATGTTTGGTTCAAATGTTTGTATCTGCAAACATGCCTTTTAACGAAAAATTAAAATTGCTTTGGAATAAAATTCGTTAAGAATCATTAGCGATTTATATTTATTTAAGCATATCTAAATATCTATTTGAGAAGGTTCTGTACCTTCTGCATCCAGCGGTTACCCGCTATTTTTGAATATGCTTTATTACAGATATCCTGGTGTAAAGTACTAGTTGTTAAAATGTAATTTAAACGTTGGAAAGTGGTACGATTCGACCGGGGAGGTACCACCGCTACACCCATTTGTAGCCTCGAACAATTTTTGTGTTTCAACAGAAAGGTCTGGTTGTAAGCTCACTTATACATCAGGCGACCATAAGTATTCAGGAGTAGCAACAGGTCAACGCGCCTGTGATCGACTACCGGTCGGAACTCTATAGAGTTTGTTACGGAAATCCATGAGTGGCAGTCATCACTTACCATCAGACATTTCTGCCATTTGTTATTTCTATGTCATAACAAACTAACAAGTATATATCGTGGTTAAATGACCGCGACTAGTGTATATGTTCACGGTCTCATTGGCACCACGTGTTCGCACTTCCGTATGGGTAATGATATACTCGGATATCATACAGGAATTTCATGCACGCCTATATTGAGTGACTTAAGTTTTGATTACTGTCATGCTTCGTGACTAAGAATAGTATCGAATGTACGTACAGACACTGGTTATTTCATCGTAAGTTATATAGATTTTATTTATCATCATTAATACTGTCCATTGTTGGGAACGGTCTGAGCAATGTCCCGTGCTGATCAAGTTAGGATTAATAGGCTTGGGTAAGTCTATGTATCAAGATGTATGAGATGTTGAGGAACTTTATGGAGAAATCTTAGGCTTGCGGATTTCCTCACGAATTCTGCCTTCACTGTTAAATCTAGTTAAATATATAAGATGATTAGGATTTTTGGAGTAGTTTCAGCCATGCAGGTTTCTTAACAACGTATGATAAACACACTGATAAAACAAGTGACAATTTCTAATACACATATAACTTTAAAAAATTAAAGGTGCGTGCCAGATATATGAATTCCGTAGCTCCCGTGGGGCAGGTATCTTAACGTTTACTACTTTTCTGAATAAAAAACTTATAGTGCTCCGACGAAACAAAAGTAGACACGATGGTAATAGGTACGCCTTGGTCAAAACGCGAAGAGTTCCATCTAACATTATTTATGTACTAAGACATGTTTATATGTTTAAACGTTTAAACACATTCTATAACATTTTATAAGCTGGGCGCTAAAGAATTATCTTAACATTAAACTGCAAAAAGGACAAAGGCCCCGAGGTCTCACAGACGAACTATCGAATTCCCGCGCAAGAGGTGATTTCGTCTGGCATTTTGACGAAAAGAAAATATTTTCTTCGCGAAAGTTTTATACCTAGGACATACCTAGTATTGTTAAACATTTCATTCGTTCCAACCCTGACTAAGAGTAACTACTGGAGTAAGAGATCAATTTTTTTAACCCTAGGCTAGCATAGCTTCTAAAAATAATTGATTATTCCACAATCTTAGAAATACTTATGTGGGGTCTCACCTGTTAAATTTGATGAAACTTCTGTTATTGCTATTTGTTATTTATGTATACATATATTCTGAGATAATAGTAATTTATATTCGATAAAAGATTTAAAGCTTATTTATCGGTTATAGTCATTTTTATAACTATAAAATATCCGATCAATACTGTTTGTAATCGGTTAATAGGTGAACAAAAGCAAAAAAGGTAATATCAATCCTTTGCCCAAGTACGATGGTCACACGTCGAAAAATAACATTAAGCAATTTTCAGTGCATTGAACTGTACCGTTGTTTTTCACAAACATCGCATTTTCTCCTCAGAGAGTTGGTTTGAGATTCAAATAAATATAAGTCTTCATACATTCAACAGCAGTATTAGATGGTACGAGCAAGCCTATTGGCTAATTTGTCACAGTTTCCAAAATAATATGGGTTCTCGTCGCCGATACCTTGTACAACGAAGTTCAGAGTACCATGTATAGGTGGTACCTACGTACAGTGAAAGTGAAAAATGACTAGTGAAAGCGAAATGTATGTATTTACGCATGATTCGGTTTTTCATTGCCGTAACGCGCAAATCGTCAAACAAATGTTTATTGTTCAATGTTTGCTGAGCGCTTTTATAGATTTAATCTTTGTTAGTCAATCTTAAGATAGGGAGAGCACAGCAAGGATCTTTATTTCTATTTATTGCGAGCTGCAAGGCTTTTCCATTAAATCGTTCCAATCGCTGAGATGGAACAATTTTCATTACTTTATTTCAAGTTGAAATTGGTTAGCTAAGTAAATTAAAATTTAAGGAGAAAGAGAAAACCATTTCAACTAATATAATTATATAGTTTATTTTAAGACTCGCAAAATGTTAACTTTGCCCCTTTCGTTCTGTATGTATCTGTGCAAACAATTTTCTCCTTTGAAAATTGTGTTTAAACAAAGTATTTGGCAAGACTGTTGGAACCCGAGAGTTACACAAATGTTCATACATTCATAAAATAGATGCTTTGCAAATCTATTATTTTGTGACTTTTATTGAATTTGGTTAAAATATGCTTCATAATTAAATGTATACATGATTTCGGTAGAATGACATAGACCGAGAGCCAGTAATAGATTTTCAGGGCCAACTCTTTTTCAGAAAAATTGTAAAGTGCTTTAGAAAAGTGTATCATCAAGTCTCGAGAACTTCAGCTACGGCTCCGTGAATGGAATGTGCTCATTCCATCCATGAAGCCGTTTAGCCATAGTTGCTACTGTGGCCAACCATGTACGTAAAAAAAAATCTTCTGCATCCGTTGCTCATCCCACTCATGGTACCGAAACAGGCTTCACGAACGAGACTTCACGATAAACCTCTGTAAACTATTTTACAAGCTATATTTCGATAAGAAATGATTGACGAATTTTAGACCTCGCTCGTGGTATACTATTTACGTACGTATTTTGTGAACTTTAAGTGATTTTGCGACTTAATCAAAATATATTTAATGTTTTAGAAACGGATCACGGGATCGTAAAACAATATCTTTTAATAGTTGTATTTCGACCTTTCGGTAATTACGTTCTTATTTATAACACTAGACGAACCTTCTAACTGTACCACTTAAACCTTTTAAAGGTCACATAAGTACTTAATTAATAAACCAATTAATAGCAACTTGATATACATTCTCAGGTATTTTATGTGAACGTTAAACATCAATAGATAACCCTCGTCTCACGTTGCTTTGAGTTCGCTCGGATTCATTTCAAATGGATAGGGTTAATTTATTGTGTATATGGCTATGAAACCCCAAGAAAAAATCTTGACGTTTTCTTCAATATTTGCGAATTATGTAGATATTTTGTGTCGGCGTAGCGAATTTCAAGATTACCTTTTTTATTTCTGATACCTACCATTGAAATTATTGATTATATTTAAATGTTTATTTTTTTAAATTCAATATCGAGTACATTTTGAACATCAATGAGTTCGCGGCAACCCATGGACGGCTACACACAACTTCAATCAGTCTGAAGACTAAGATGCCTCCTCAGTTCAAACTGTAGCTGACCGCCACATCTCTAATCAGAGTTGCATGATTACCTATAGTTCTCTCACCTGAGCGTCGATTTTTTATGTTGTAACGGGACGATAAAATGGTTGGGAATCTATACTAAAAGGAAGATCTTTTCACATATTCACGGAAGCGGTAACAACTAATGCATATACATGCCTTGTATAGTAACTTTTGTGGAAAAGAAATCAAAGATTGGTCTCTTTGCTTATTTTCCTTTAAGATAAGGTTGGAATGTGACATATGACTCTCATATGTAACGTTCCAATCTTATCCAGTAAATATATCCTTGTATTTGTGTTTCTACTGTTTTTAAACGGCAAGTAACAGGAAAGTAGTACTAGAACATGTCCATTATAAAGCATAAATAACTGCGTCAGAAAATTAAGTAAACTTTTTTATACGTTGACATACGTTGAAATTAAGCATAAAAAAGACAACTATCATTGAAATTGTAGAAAAAGAAGATAGAGTCATTAGTTACATTTAAAGCAAGAATACATTATTTTATTTCTGTTATTAGGTATATAGTTCCTTTTCTTAAATTTGAGCAATTTCTGGTGTTTAAATATTTTTCCGTCGATATAGTGAAACAATACAAGTAGAGAAATTAGTGATAAAAATAAATTGTCAGTTTCAGTCCTTTTCCCTGTAGAAAGCTCGCGCTTAGCGGTTTTTTTTTGTATATATGTTGTTTGCCCTTTAAACCTGACATAAGAATTTCCAATTTCTAAAACCATTCTCCAATAGTTAACCCTTGGTCACAGGGAGAGGTGGTGAATAGAATATTATCCAAAAATATATATAATTAGTAATTATATACTAAGTACATACATATTACACGTACATACGTATTAATATGGTTATGTTTAAAATGGGTAAACAATGTCTAAGAATGTTTCCCGGTATTTGTAGATTTAACATACTATCAGTATTAAAAAAAACTGTATGTATTAACTTATTGTTTCAGTACTGGTTGTGCGTGGTTGTTCTCCTAGCTTCGGGCATATTCTTTGCCGTCGTCAACTTGTACTGGAAGAAAGGTGAGCGATATCTTATCTATCGTTAAGGACTCAATTCACATCTACTATGGTACCGTACATACCTATTACATTTGTACTGCAACTTGCAACTGATACGAACTAAAGTTAGGGGTAACACACGCGTGCGCTGGCATAGTTTTTTTTGCGACAATGACTGTTGTAATCAAGGATAACACCAATCGTATTTTTCTTTTTATGTCACTCCAGCCCCTAGATATCTATATCCAATACTACTCACCTCCATTTATATTTATACAAGTTAAAAAAATTTAAATATTGTGTCTGTAATTTCAAAATATGTTTGTACGGTTCTTATTTTATACGGTTTCAATACGTAAAATGTTATTTTTAACATGTTTGTCAGTATCTCATTTTGATATGACATTTGCCGTAATGAGTAACGGTACTTTAGGATATTTTGGATTTAAGAGATATTTTAGCTTATTTTACCCTATCCAAAAAATATATTTTCGATATAAACTAAGTACTTGTTTACTTATTTTTATGTAGGTAATTTTAGAAAATATAATTGTCCATAAAGAATATAGTCAATTATATTATTCAATATTCTTGTTTTCAACGTGTCGAATCCT
>DWON01009802.1:0-11172 GCA_018251015.1 Phocides pigmalion okeechobee | reverse complement strand
ATTCTTCCGATAAGCTCCCCTTTCGACATAGAGTAACGAGTACAGTGGGAACGTTATTGTCGTTGGATTGACTAAGTGGTTGAATATATTTTGACAACTAGCTGTGCCCGCGTCTTCGTCCGGTGATGATTGATATAAATTCACATAACTTATTTTTTTGTTAATCGATTTAAATGCAAAAACAATAAATGTTAACTGAAGCCAACTACAATATAATCCTGAAAACTGCATTCAAATCGGATAAGCCGTTTCTGAGATTAGCGTGCACGTATATACAGACAAACAGACAAAGTGGAAAAACATTGTTTTGGGTTGGGAAATCGATATACTAAACACCAGAAATATGTGGAACTAGCTTCCTCCTAGGGTAATCCCTGAATGCTATGACATGGGGATCTTCAAAATAGGTGCAAAGAAAGCTCTCCTTCAAAGACAGCGATGCCGCGATTCCTCTGCTGT
The DNA here is from genome assembly GCA_018251015.1 of Phocides pigmalion okeechobee. NCBI lineage: Eukaryota > Metazoa > Arthropoda > Insecta > Lepidoptera > Hesperiidae > Phocides > Phocides pigmalion. Next base: position 10,713 of record DWON01009802.1, on the reverse strand, counting down.
TGCAAATGTCCGTAGGTGAAAATGACTGTTTTCAATCAGATGGCTTTTCTGCTATTTCGTTAGGCTAATCTATATATAAAAATATATATACAAAATAGGCAAATTATTTAATCAACGAATATTTGTAATACTTCACATTCATTAATAAAATAAAATATGCCTTAACTGCTGCTTTATTTTTGTAGGCTACCCTTTTTATACCATGCTGTCGGACACAGATCTCTCCCAGAACTGTGAGAAGTCTGAATAATACTCCATCATGCTGGTTCAATAAGATACGTAAAACAAATTATCTTCGTAATGTCGTCATAAAATTATATACTTTGTCAGATATATTAAATATTAGCTTTTGTAGAAATTATCACCTAAATGAATTTGAGGAAATCTTATTTGTTAATACTATCTTATCCTAAGAATATCTAGAAAGGTATCTTTATTCAGACCAAAGTTAAAAGTGCTTTAAAATTAGACTTAAATCTTGGAATCTTGACGGGAGAACAGCTGTGCGCTCTTAGATATCCGTAGATGATTGTGAGTAGATAGATAGAGATAATGAAAGATACGGAGATAAAGATTCGTCTGCATCAAGTCATCTTTTCATTTGTCCATAAAATATTGTGTACTTAAATCTAACAAATTGCTTGGAAACTACATAATTTATCGCTGAATTAGAGTCATAACGGCTATCATTCTACTTTATTTCATCCAATTACCATCCATGCGGTCAGCGCACGTAAAAATGACCGCACTCAGTAGCTAACGACCCTAACATTGTCATAGAGTAATGAGACAGTGCAGTCCATAATTTGTGTTATTGCCCGTCGCAAACTGATACTTTGCGGTTTATTATGTCGTTTAGATAGATCGCAAGTTTGCAACGTCCGAAGGCTGTAATATAGAAGCCTAGTTTTGTTTGTGAAAGTAAATAACATCGACATACTAACAATTTAATTTGATGCTCCACTTATTTTAATTCTGCAAGGTAGAAGTATACAGTATCTTAGAAGAGCTCTCCTTCAAAATCGGCATTGCCGCGACTCTGGTTGCAAATGACCATAGGCGACGGCGACTACTTTGCATCAGGTGGCCCGTCTGCCATTTAATCAGACTAAAATATATATAATAAAAACCGGAAAAATCCCTTGGTTGACTCCTGTGGTTGTAGAGAACTCCAGGATCTCGTAACTAATGTAAATAGTTCTTTAGAACGACGTATTAATCACGCACATTTCGGGGGAGTTTCTCGACTCGAACACCGGTCTACCCATGTTGGTAGGAACACTACATGTATTACTACCTTTTCTGCTACTATACTACTACTACATGTACTGCTACCCTTGCATCCCCCAATCACGGAATCCCTTTTAGTCGGCTATTCTGGTACCAAGCTAATGATGTAACTAAATATATGTAGATAGAAACTATTTAGTTTCACCATCTATCAATGCATGTTACTTAGTTAAACCCAGTCAGTCGGTTAAAGACGGTATTTATCTCTATCTAAATATAGTATACAAAGAAATACCTGAATGCTTAGTAGGTGTATTAAAATGCATATTTTCCGGGTTGATACAGTTGTTAATACAAACAAAAAGTCAGTGATTGATTTAGATACCTTATCATACTGGTTCATTATCCCTTTCCATAAAAGGTTAACTAATTAAAATAAAACTTCAAAGTGGTGCATGTGTTGTAGGTACGGGTAAAATTTGAGGTTTTTTTTTAAGTAAGTAACGAGCCTGCAGGCCACCTGACATAAATGTGCTTGGAGCCGTTAGACGTCCGCGTCCAACCTCAGACAGACTGAAGACCTGCCTGGCGTAGTGCTTAGATGCGTTGATAGTCTTCAGAAGTGAAATTGTCGCCTCGCTTCTAAGTGTAGATGGCAACCACACCTCTCCAAGTGAAATAATAATTGCTTTACAAGGAATTAGAATGGCTGCGGTGGTGCCTCCCTGGTCGAACTATATGTACATAGTTCTACTATGTGTTAAATAAACAAAGATCATGCAGTAAACCTAAAATTAAATTATCACAATGGTTCATGGATGTAACAACCTCTAATTTTTTGATCGACGCGGCCGGCGACAACAAGGCTGGTTCATATCTCGCGCAGAGCATGAATAGCAATTGATTCAACGCGGGAAGGCGGCTAGCGTTCCTAAAACTATGCCACATGGAAACAGACTTTTGGATTGTTTAGGTTAGGCTTTTATTATTGTAATTGAAATTTAAATAAATTACAGCCACCTCCATGTTAATTTGGAGTTATCAAGTCGATCACAAATGCATTGCTAGTCCAAATGACTAAGATAGTCGCCTCATGTGTAAGTGTATAGCAATCAACAGAATACCGAGTACAATTATGCTCAGTGATAATAAAAATATTTATTTAAATAGTTGTAATCGAATGGTTGTTAATTACAGACTAATAATTGTTCGTGCACGTTCAGCGAACGATTATTACAATTACGGCCAATTTTATTTCGAGCTAACTATCGATTTCGAAAAAGTTTTATTAGTACCACGAAAAACAACTTAGTTTTAAGTATTAAATTCAATTGGTCTCAATTCAGCAATAAATTATTACTGTCAGCATTCAATAAATAATTTCCATTAAGATTTTCTTTCCTTTCTATAAAATGAATTAGTTGCACGGAAATGGTTAGCCTTTTTGGTCTTATTTCGAAAAATCATTGGCTTGGTGAGTCTTACTTTACTAGTGACCCGGCCCAGCTTCGATCCGGTAATAGAGTTTATATTTACTTACAGTACTTTACTTTGATACATGCACCCAGTCATTACCCAGTTGCAAAAACTAACAATTAGAGACATCTACGTCGAACGACGACTGAATTACTATATTGAGTTTAATTTCTCGCCCAATTTACAAAACAACTTAACTTGTCATGCACCAAAACCTTCCTCAGGAATCACTACCTGTTGTTGAAAACTGTGAGAAAATCCGTCCAGTACTTTTCGAGTTTATCGCAAACAGACAGTCAGACGTGACGGGGACTGTGTTTTATATTTAGAGATTAACCCCTCGCAGTTTTTATTCACGTGTAACGAAAGTAGGAGACCGCAAGTCAGCAACAGGTTAGTAACCAAGTCTCTTAGCCAATCAGTCAGTTGCGGTTCCGTGGGCGGGATGGGCAGTAGCCACCCATGCATGTAGAAAAGGAAAAAATACCGCAGTATACGTTCGCGAGGCTTCATGATACTTTCTGAAGTTCAACAAGTTCTCGAGAAGTGATGACGAAATTTGTACCTCGCTTGTGGATGATAGCTTTCCAGGGTTTTGCTCGGCTGGATTTATTGGGTCACAATAGCCCCCTGTGGTTATAGAGTAATGAGGAAATTTGTACCTCGCTTGTGGATGATAGCTTTCAGCGTTTTGCTTAGCTGGATTTAATATCACAATAGGCCCTGAACATCATATCCACATTCCATGGCCGATCATAGATGCATAAGTTTCTTTTTTGAATGCAGGTTGTCTATTTAAAACTGTTTTCTAGTTTTTTTGTTTATGTGAGAAGAATAGCAAACGAGCATGCAAACCACTTGAGACCTTTACCTTTATAGTTTATACTCAATTTATGAAACCATTAAACACATTATTGTTTGATGAACAAGACAAAAAGGAAAGGAAATATTTCTTGTTATGAGTCATGTTGAGTCATGACTCGTGTTAGTAATAACTTTGTAAACCTATGGAAAATATAACTAATTTCAAACAGTTCCGAGTTTGATCGACATTGCTGGTGACTAGGAAGGCTGGTTCATGTCTCGCGCAGAAAATTTCTATGGCTATTCAACACAGGAATACGGACTGCGTTCTTGACACCATGACGCGTGATAAGTTTTAAGGTTTTAATGTAATATTTAGGAAAACTCATAGTTCCACACTCAAATATCGCGGGTCCATAAGTATGTACAAAATCGAGTACACAAATACCTAGACCCAGAAAAGAAATTTATCTTCATCATTTAGATGTTTGTTTTACCTGGAATCGAACCTGAAACATGCATGTCAAACTGATATAAAAATTACAACTCTAGTCGCAACGGTGGAATAAAATATTTGTATTGTAATTGCAATTTCTGGATAACAATATTAATACATACTTACTAGAATACAAACACTAAAAAACTGTTATTAAGATACAAAATCGGGTATTATGAATGAGTAAAAATACTTGAAGGATTCTGAATAAAAAAGTAATATTTTTTACATATTTTTACCCATTATAAAAATAAAAAACTTTCACTTTCAGTTTTCCCATGCATCAACAAGTGAATATGGTGTGTCAAAACATGTTTGGCGTCGTAAAATGACAAGCAATTCATTACTGTCTTGTACACAATACTGTATAGAAACCCATAGCCCACACCGTACAAAAGGACAATCGTATTAAGTGCTTTTCCATACACTTTCAGGATGGGTTTCGAACTTGTGACCCATTGTATTTTAATGCCCCATTCTTAACTCCAATCTATCTTCGAGTGTTCCTTACAAAGCCGCCTATTCATTATTTTTTAATTGATATTACATTTTTTACTTTTAATTTTTACGTGCTTTCTTATTGTTACAAGAGGGTTTGGTTCTACGCAATTAATTTCTTCCCAAATACGCTTTCAAAAATGTTACGTTTAAATAATTTATTGGTTCATATTAACGTTCCCATATTGGTCTGTAACTGGTTGCGTGATAAAAAATATTCGTAGCGTAAATCAACTCGTTCTAATTTCAAAAAAAAGTTGGCGCGAGAATCTCCTGGAACAGAAAATAAAAAGTTCGAATATCAATTTACTAGTTTAGTCTATGGCGTTGCGTTCCGTTCTACGAAGTCAAGATAGCAATTTGATATTAATTTTTTTACGACATCGCTCGCTAGTCTGAAGAGTTAGATTGTGTTACGTTATGTACACGCACAAAGTCTCTAAGATAACATTTTTTTATATTTCTTAAAGTATAAGAAAAATAAAAGTAAATTTTGTGAAGCAACCAGTAGGTCTAACACGTAACAATTTTTTGTTTCTTTTGTAATATTTACACGGGCCATAAACCGTACGAAAACAAGCGTTGTAACTCGTTTTTCTAATCACGTTGCGTGGTAAGGTCAAAATCATTATTAAAAAAGAGAAACGAAGATTTGAAACATAAACATCAGTGTTGTGGAACGGAGCACACTAAATTTATAGTAAAAGAAACTTGTACCCGCGATTATATATGAAGGAATTTTAGTGGAAGACAACTTTTAAGACAAGGAAAAAACTCTTTAAAAAAGAAACAGCTTTAGCATTAACAAAATTTATTTATGATATTATATTAGTCTATATCATATCATAAAATATGTTTTAATCAATGGGTTAAGTGGATTTTGTTTGATACGGACACAAAAACTCAAAATTTGCTATAAAGACCTTAGTCCTGATAATTATAACTACGAGGTACAATTTACAAAAAATATATACAGAATATATTGCGCAAATACCGTTCAATTATATTTTTAATATATGTATGTATTGAATTTCTGCTTATATATGAGACGCCCAACTTATTCTTCAAGTATAGAAACGTATTTACGATTATCTTTAAATGGGATTCTTATATATAGGCAACATCTTGTCATGTGGAAGCCTGCACGCTCGTTTGCTGCTCAAACGTAATAAATACCGCGTACGTACAAGATATGGTACAAGCTGCCCACTGAGATATTCCCTGAACGCTATGACATGGAGCTCTTCAAAAAAGTTCCAAAGAGTTCTTTCATAACGATTGGCGACTTTTCTGTTACAAATGTCAATAAGCGACGATTACTGCTTTCCATCATGTCTGCCGTTTCCCTATCCCTAATATTATAAAACAAAGTCTCTCTTCGCGTCTGTCTGTATGTTTGTTTGCGGTGAACTTAAAAAGTACTGGACTGATGTTCTCACAGTTTTCAACAAAAGGTAGAGTAAACCCTGAGGAAGGTATTGGTGCATGATAAGTAAGTTTTTATTGCAAATTGGGTGAAAGATTATACTTATAAAATTAAAAAAAAAATAGTTAAATTCAATATAGTAATTCGTCGTCGTTCGATAAAGACGTTTCTAATTGTTAGTTTTTGCAACTAGGTAACAACTGGATGCAAAAAGAAAAATAATGTAAGTAAATATAAACTCTTACCCGAGTGAAGCTGGGCCGGGTCGTTAATATAAAATAAATCCCCGGATTGTCAAACTGACGATCTAACCCTAAAACAGAAAAACAATTCAAGCTGTTTACGCATGCAACACGATTACGAGCGAGTATCCTACGGGTTAACCCTTGAAAGTCTATGCAAATTTTGTGCATATAAAAATAATGTATGGGCCCCGACACATAGATATCTGCACTCGATAAGCCGAGTTAGACAAAGACGGATGGCTGAGTGAGATCGGTTGACACCTCGGCCTGATAAAAATATTAATAAGTTATGTTGCAGTGCGATTATTTATGCTAACGTGTTGCTTTGTTGTAACTTGTAAGTGTCAAATTGATTGCTGCGTTTGGTACGGTATGGTAATGAGGATATTGTTTTGTATAAGTAGTTAATTAACTATTCGTGTCGCCTTTTTTATATTGGTATATGGACATCTACCTAGAACTTCAAACTAAACTGAAGTCCTTTTCTGAGGTCATATGCAGATACGTAGCTACTCCTGAGAACAAAGTTGCGGTGTCTAAGTGTTGCTGGCAACAGCACCTCTCCAACTGAAATACCAGTTGGTTCAGCGGATTGTGAGTGTGGCGGTGATATTTCCCCGGTATAAAAATAGGTCTATCACGCAAAAAAATTGAGCAAGAAAAATAATAAAAACTTTTGAATAAGTATAAAAGGTACAATGGATTGGAGTTACGCATTACAGTGAAGCATTTCTTATAAACGAGGCGACCATCTCAATCCTCAGAAATAGCAACGCATAGACACTACGTCTTGACGTCTTTGGATTGTATCCTTGCTTGAGGTTGAAAGTGGATGACTGTGAGCTGAAGATTTAACGTCAAGTGCCCTACTAGCTCGTTTGTTACTCCTTCGACGTAAAAAACTTCGTGAAACGAAACTATAAAACGGATGTTCGGTGTATTAATGGCTACTGTCAAGAATTAAATGGCTATAAAACAAGAGGCCACTAAACAGTAGCTCAAAGTGGCTCAGTCACGATATCATTTATTGTTGAATGGAATAATAATTTGTCCAGTATCTGTATGTTAGATGGTATTACTTTAATTGGGGAGGTACCAATGTTAAATCTGCCGTGAAGCAATTCTTCTTTTGTATGGTTGCCGGTTACGCTAAAAATAGAGACGGCTAACTCCGTTTGAATAAATGAGTTTATATAACCCTCATAGCCCTAAATAAGGATTGCCAGGAACACTCAGACCCAGAACACAAATTAAGTCCGTCAGTCAGATATGCTTCACCGGGAATGGAACATAGAACTTTCTGTGTTAGACCAGGCATGGTTAACGCTGTCAGGCGGGTCATTAAACAGGATTCAGTTCTGTTCTGTTCTGGGAAAAAGGATTTATATATTTATAAGGGCTGTACCAACCTCTCAAGTTTAGGTTTCCTGCACGCTCTCTTGCTACTCTTCTAACATAAAAAACTAAGCTTGAGAATCTATGCCCCCTCTCAGTACAAATTTTCGCTAATCTATGGAAAAATATTAAATATGGACAGATAAAAAAGGACAAGGTGCCATAGCTTATGAATACAGCTTATAAAATACTTATCTATTATAAATTAAGAACAAAACTATTATTACACATAGAACTAAATATTTAAATGGTAATGTATGTTTGTAAGTAATTTAACTTATTTTTTTCTTGTTTCAGATAGTGCCATGTTCGTTTAGGCCTACACAATTTATAAAGGTAAAGATTTATTACTAAATATTTTTACATAGTACAAAACAAACGGTTCACGCCGTCTGTACGCCTAGTTTTTCAAAATACTGAACATATTTTAATGCGGTTTTCAAGAAGGTTTATATATGTAATACATGCACATTATAGTAGAGAAAAATTTCAAACATTTTAATGTGACTATAATATAGAGGAATTGAGTAATGACTAAAAAATTATAGGTAATCTAAGGGAACTCAATCATTGTTCTCAAATTATTAATTGCTATAAAATCTATAGCGGACTACTAAGGTTATATTTCGCGGGATAATATTTTATTAAGTGAAAAGAATAGCAAACGAGCATGCAAACCACCTAATGTTAAGTAGTCGTAGCCCATAGACATCTACGTAAAACCACAAACACGACCGAAATCCTATCTGAGATCGAACGTAGATACGTTGCTACTCCTGAGGACTAAGACGATCACTTCCCTTCAAAGTATAGCCGGTAACCGCACCTCTCCAACTGAAACACAAGTGAAGCTGTACGGCGGATTATGAAGGCGGCGGTGGTACCTCCCCGGTCGAACTATAGTTCTTCCACCTTTAAGTAGTAACTTTATTACAAGTAAATTATAAAAATATTTATCGCAAATTATTACATGTATAGAAGTTACGTCATCACGGTCGTTACCAAACGAGTTTTCAGCGCATTTTGTAAAGCGGGCGCTGGTCCAATGGTTATGAGTGGTGTGATGCGCTCCTCTGGCGTGGGTTCAAATCCTACCGTTTGGAGGCCTTATCGAAGCTAACGTATTTTAATATAGAATATGCTAGTCAAAACAAGGCCTATAACAAATTACCTCTGTACGGTCGCGGTTTAGGCCTAATGCCTTCAAAGTATATCAATGAGGTAGACATTTTTATTTATTTTTTGATAATTTCAATAATATTGTAATTAAGTAAGATGAATAAAATAAGTTGATAATTAATGATTACATGGCATATAATAAATATGTTTTTATGTTATGTAAAGGACTAACGTTAGTCGGTTTTGCTCGAGATATATATATTTAGTTGCCTGTTATAAATTATATAGTAATACATAATTTGAGATATGTTGCTTAAAGAAGCGGTTATTTTCATTATAATTGTTTTTGGTCATTGTTTACTGACAATACATAATATACATTATATAACTAGACGACAAGTACAGATACTCAGTGTAATTTTTTTAGATTGATTTAATCACTGGTACTGGCTTTAAAGAAACGAAGAAATAAAGAAACAAAGCATATTTAACATTTATGTAGTTTTGAAAATTTAGGCATACAAAATGTCAAATAATATTAATAAATTACTTCTGATCTCTGATATTAAAACGCAAAATCACATTATAAAGAGAGTAAATGGGATTAAATATTAAAATTCATGACAAAAAAACATTTGAATATCGTAAAATGTACGAATTATTTTCGAAATATTTTCACAAAGTTATATGAGTAATATAAAACAAAACGAGCGTTGAAACTTCAAAACATCTGTATAGTATTGTGTATTAAAGTTATAGAAGTGACATTGACCTTTTTGAACGTATTATTTGTGCAGAATGTATGAGTCAACCCGCCCACAGCTCGAAAACAAAATAAATATGAACATATTATTGAAGTGGCTCCCTATAAAACTACTGAGTTTTATCTGGTACAGGATAAACCGCTCTTAACCCGTCCGATGTCGAGTTTCCAAGATAAGATTTGTAAAATTCAAGTTAAAATCAGTTTATAAGTTAGCATCTAGACGCTTCGAGAGGGGAGGTACTACCGCCACAATCACTCGCAACGTGATGCAGTTATATTTTCGTAGAAAGGTGCGGATAACGGCCCACTTACATATGAAGAAACTATATTTTTTAAGTCAGCAGAGTAGCAAACAAGCGTGCAGTACATCTGCTATTAAATTGTATCCGCTGTTTATCTATGGACATCTAGGTCCAACCTCACAGGATTAAAGTTCCGTCTGACGACGTGTATAAATGCGTCGCTACTCCTGAGGACTGAGATAGTCGTCTCTTCCTGTCCGTCAACTGGACCTCTTCAACCGAAACTCACTTGCTTTAAAGAGCGTTTAATCCCCAAGAGTAACAACATACAAATATGTGAAATGACTAATGTTAAGCCGAGCGGCCTATCCGGGGCGTGTTTGACTCATTTGAGCAAAAGCCTGGATAAAGAGGGAATCCTCGAAGCTAGAATAATCTCTACCCCATTCACTACCCCAGAGCTGACGGTACCTTTGGAGTAGCAGAATAGGTGTAGAACGCCCCCGTTTTCGTTCTTTCCTCTCGTTATATATTTGTGATATAAAGGGGGAACCATCGAGCCCCTACTAATCCCTACCCATCTACCACTCCATGAGAGCTGACAGTACCGTGGGTTAAGAATAGCAGAATAGGTGTAGGACGTACTCTTTTTCGTTCTTTCGTTATGTACGTATGATATATATAACTATCATGTAGGTACGCCGAAGAGAAAGTTCGTGATAAACAGATTGATTGATGCAAGGGATAATATTATACCTAAACTAAAAACCATCACGGCTTATCGTTCAGATTAGATACGATTAGGTAAGAATTTCTCCTTGTTTGTAACACGTGTACTTGAATTTGAAATGTAACTGTGCTGCCGATAAACATAGGGCTTATCTAGAAAACACTTGACATTATGTTTTTTTTAAAGGTGTAGAGTCGTTAGCTCGCCCGGGGCGGCGGCACCGCCACCCTCATAACCCGCCGTAAAGCAACATGTTCTTCATGTATTGTGTTTCGGTTGGGGAGGT
>DWON01009801.1:0-11173 GCA_018251015.1 Phocides pigmalion okeechobee | reverse complement strand
ACCACCTTTAAGAATAGCATCAAACAAGCACAGGCTGTTTAACACTTTCCCTGCTGCGTACATCACTGCTGTATATTGCACGGTGCAACGCGCCTGCGGCGTGTACACACGTGTGTTGTATCTAAAAATCTGTATGGATTACGGCCGAATAAAAGTACGGTGTTTACGTCGGTGCTACAAGACTGGGGCGGATATTACGTCTGTGTATTCGTAGATGATACGTAGGGAATTGTCGGAATATTTATTCTAGAAAAAACGCTACAGTTTAGTGCCGCTTCCCGCAACGCTGACCCGAACCTAATACGAGCTCCACATACAACTCGAAATCGACCTCTTTGAGGTTGTACCTACATTTGTTGCTACTTTTAAGGACTGGGGTCGCCTATTTTATAACTGTAAGTAGCAAGAAGAAAAACTTAAGAGTTGCTTCATGATGGATAAAAAACTGTGGTGGTACTTGGTCCAATTATCGACCACCTTATTAATTACCATGTCGTCGCCAACTTACTATAACTTACCATTAGATTCCCGTTTGCTACTTCTATAGTCTTTATTTTTAGGGTTCTTTACTTAAACATGGGACCCTTATAAGATTACATCGTTGCCCGTCTGTCGTTCTATCAGGACGCCTTTTCTCAGGGATTCCTGGAGGTATTCAATTGAAATTAATATCAAATACTTTTATCTGCAATCGTTCAAAAGATATGACGATTTAATATCGCATATTCTGACACTCGAAAGGAACCATCTGACACTCGAAAGGAATCTTATAGGGTATTCATTGTTGACCTACAATCATGAAATTTGACAAGAGGCAAAGTCTGACACAAAAAATGCGAGCTCGGCTAGTACTCGATCAACTTTGCTATTTACTGTAAAAGTATGATTTTAATTGAATATTTAAACGGAATTTAAACATTTTGCTATGTAAGGGGTACTCATGATTAACGATTTTAAATTGCCGATATTTCAAACGAGTTTCACCGAGACCACAAGCTATGCAATTGGTCCGAAATACCGGCAATCAAAAGTCAAAATTATCAATCGTGAATACCCGCCACATAGTAAAATGTTTTTTTTTTGTTTTCTAAAATAACTGTGAGATTACTGTAGAATAACATGTTTTTACGGATTCTAGTTCGTTGGTCTATTTGATTCCGGTCATTGAACTTATAAAAGTTTGTATACGTCCGTAGTTCGCGTGTTATTATTTATTTCAACGAGCAGGTAAGTAGCGCGATCCACTTGGCGATAAAAGATGAAATATTATAATTGGGGCATCAACGCGTCCGCTGCACTTTCGCAAACTGTGAGTATTCGCAATTTCTTCATACTAAAACACCAAAGCAGTGAGAGCTTGAATAGGTTTCGAATTTTTAAACGAAAGGTCCAGGGTACGTATTCTGTGTAACCACCTTACACATAGAGATCGGGTATGTTTGCTTTGGAAGATGATACGGGAAGGGGCCGTGACATTGCATATGATATTTGAGTATGTTAATTTATTACATAATGGACGGGAATAAACCTTTGCCACCAGGGGACTGAATACTCGCTCGAAGGACGAACAACGGATGGGTCAGAAAGGTCCTCAAGTGGCTACAACGTCTAGGCAAAAGGAGCACAGGGCGTTCCCCAACCAGGTGGACCGACGACCTGGTGAGGATAGCGGGTAACCGCTGGATGGAGAGGGCACAGAATCGGTCAGAGAGACGGCACCTAGGGGAGGCCTATGTCCAACAGAGGACGCATAAAGTCTGATGAATGGATAGATGGATGACTGAATACTCGTTTGCTACTTTAGGTCATAAAAAATGGGACTAATAACAATCTTAAGAACGCGGTCTTGCGTCTTCTGTTACCTATCAGATACTTTCTCCAATGTGTACTCAACATATTGAACATTTTTACATTTTATCTTCACGTGAATCTACGTATAAAATCACTAAGTGCGTATACACTATCTACGTACGTTTTAATTGCTCTTATCTTATAATCAGTTAGTCATATATTTGAATGTTGCGTTTTTTAGCTTTCACTTGCAATAGTGGAATCGTTTTGAGAATTAGAGCACGCAACTTAGAATAGTTCTTTGAATGTAAAATTTGTTTGTTTATTCTGTAACTTATACAGGTACCAGGCTCTCATAATCCGTCTTGAAGCAACTCTTATGATTCGACTAGAGATGAGTGTGTAGTTGGCTACAGTTAGAAGTGGATCGACGATCTTAGTCCTCAGGAGTGGCATGCGTCAATGACGGTTAGGACTTCAGCCCTGCTTGAGGGTGTTGATACCCATGGGCTGAAGCGACCACTTAACATCATATGATCTGCATGATCGTTTGGTACTCACGTAAAAAACGTGATATGCTGGCCCTACTACTGGTACTATCGGTGTGATTTAAATGGGTGTCACAGCTAATAATTAAACACATAAAGACATAAAAATCCATCCAAAATTAAGATATTCATCCATATCAAGAGTTCATTAAGATGAACTCCAAAACAATTTTAACGCTTACCTTTTACTATTCATGCTCATATTTTGAGATTAATTACAAGTATAGGTACCTATATAATGTTGTTTCTGTTTATGGCATGGAATATTAATAAATTAACACGTGGTAATTCAAGTATTTCGGAGCGAATAAACTCATTCCGAAATATTTGACACCCAAAGTAACCCTGCGTTCGTTGACCTCGTTTTATCAGAAATAAGGTAACTTTTAACGTTAACCATATCGTATCGAATCACTTATTCGTTAATATGGTACATAATTATTCAAATATGTCCTATTTCGTTATTTTGTATGGAATTTTACATCAAAATATATATTGTATGTATTGTCATTATTAAAACAAAATTAACATCAATTAAATATAAAATAATTCTTCGTGGTCGTCAAAGAACGCCGTCAGAGGTTGCCGATAGAGAACACGCGTCTAAAATTTACCTAAGTAAGTAAGTAACATTGTAGAATATTGCATGGTTATGTTGGTTAACATCAACATCTTAAAATTTGTAATACTAGTACCCGAATCATAGCTGAAACAAAACTTTTCCCGAGGGCCGATAAAAGTTTTTGATATATCGAGTAATGTGGGAATATATAATGGAACAAGAAACATTTTTTGTAGGATCTCAGATCCGCATACGAGAAAATGATGATTGTAGTCGTGTTTGAATCTCTAAGGTCGTGTTTTTCTCAACGTTAAAACTAGAGCGACGAGCGTGTTTGGTTTTGTGATGGGGCCGAGAATATTCGAGAATTTAAGAGTATTTATCGGTGACAAGAGGGCTGGATTATATTTCGCGCGGAGAATTGCGATTACTATTCAACGCGGGAATGCGGTTAGCTGTTTAGATTGTTTAGATAAGTCTTTTATTATGAGTATTTTTAAGATCTCCATTATTGTAATTAATATGTAATTTACACCAGTAACGTTGATCGTGGTCAGGACCAAATTTAGTACCTACCAAGTCACAACTAACGACAGTACGTACTAGTAAGCACATACAAATAAAGCCTGGTAAGTTAGTAGTTAGATACATTATTTAATTCTAATTTAAACTTAAGTCTAATACAAAATTCATCTTCTGTATTTCTACCTTTTTTAAAATTAAAGAAAATGCAAATACCACCCGTATTTCTCATTTTATTTTCAAATTTAAATGAGAGCAGACAATAAGTCTACGTTTACAAATACAAAAAATCCAAATCGGTTCATGACAATTCTGTGGAAACAAATACAAAAAAAAATGCAATCGCATTTTGGACATTCTCAATTTTTGAAGTCGACGAAAAAGATAAATTCGTAGTTTACACATTAATAATTTGTGGTTAGTTTTAGGAATAGTCGAGAATTATATAGAAATTTTCTAACGGCACCTTTTTTCCTTTCACATATTTTTTTAAACCTCGGCATTTTAGGTAATAACATGTTCACGAGTCTCACTTAAGAACGGTGATCGTGCTTAGCATTGAAATGAGGACTGGAATAAACAAAAATTTAAAAATGTTTCACATTTATTTCAGGCTTGTTCAACTTTATTTTATTATCTTTATTTATATATTCAGATGTGCATCTGTATAAATAAAGCGTGGGGTGCATGGTATCAATAGATCACTGAAAAAGCACTCCACGCTTTTTTACATGGCATTTTTTTTCTAGTGTACTTTGTTTATTTTTTTTTATAAAAGCGTGTTTTTTACTTATTTTTTTTTTGTTACAAATATATTTAGTTCAACAGAATTAAAAGTTTAGTTGTTGAGATTCTCGGTAAGGAAAACCAGATTCCTGAGAATTCTCCAAGGAGTTTTCAAAGGTGTGTTATGTCTACCAGACCGCACTTGGTCAGCATGGAGTATTACAGTCTAAAACAGTCTCATTCTGAGAGCCGTACCCACAATGGGTCTCTAATGGGTTGATAATGATATGTTTAGTTCAATGTAATTCGCCATTACAGATTTATACGACATATAAGCTCATACAATTTTCAAACTAATATCATTTAATAAATTTATACATTTTATTTTGTAAAGGGTAAGGGTAAGGTAAATATTACTGATGATTAACGATTTCTAGTTAATCACTAATCGTGAGTACCCGTTACGTATTAAAATAAAAGAAATCTCATACGATTGAACAACACAAAAATAAAAATTGCGGAAACAAAGCTTTGGCAAATTGTTTATAGATTTCATTTTGTATTTTTAATCATTTTTACGAATTAACGAGTGTATGGACAAAGTTGTGTTTTTTATTAATGAACGAATTCAAATTACCTGGTACACGCGCGTGAATGACCCCCAAAGGACCTATAGAGAAGTTTTGCTACGTTTTTGTATTATTTACATTGTTTTAGTACGGAACTCTAGTGATGTTTGTAAAGCACTTAGCTTAAACCTGTATAGAAAAAGGAACGTATGCTTGTAACTTTATATACCTAGGGAACAATTAAAAAAAGTTTCATTGAGAGTTCCACATCCAAGCCGGCGATGTATGAGCGACTGCTGTTACGAATGTCCATTGAAGACAAAAACTGCTTACGATCATGGGGTCTGTCTGGCTTATCGTAAAGTCAACATTTAAAAGGTAGTTACATTAGTTGGGTATATTTTACCGATGTACGGTATTCGCTTGGGATAATACATATTTCACTCTTTCTGTGACATAGAAGTTAATGAAGACGGGACAATTCAATCCACGGTCTGCCAGTCTCGTGTGGCCCACTATACGTACTTGTGCGATTCCGCAAACCATTAAAAAATGGTAATAAAACTAGCTTAACTCGTGTAATGTGAACTATTATTAACGTACTAAGACCTACTTTTTAACTAGTAAGCTAGTGTTTACTTACTAACTAGGACTTTATTTTTAGTCAGTATGTTAGTGCTCACTTACGAACTAGGACCTAATTTTTAACCAGTTAGTTAGTGCCCACTTACTAACTTTTTAAACTAGTTAGTTAGTGCCAAATTACAAACTAAGCTCATTATGTTTTTAAATAAATATATGTAATTACGTTAAATACTTTTCAAATCACCGACATTTCGAACCAGTTGCATGGATCGTGGCACACCACGGCTACGCGGCTAAACAGTTGAATAATTAGTAAGTTTCTACTTAGCACTAACTAGTAAAGTTAGCGTCTAATAACATACTAACAAGTAGAGTACTAGTTACAAACAAGTAACCAGTAAGTAATGGTTAAAGTTTAATTCGTATATAACATAAAATTGGATCCAAGCTGTGAGAATGTAGTCCCGTATAGTGGATGCACTTCTGTTAGAAACACAAGAAATTTTACGTATTTTTTCAGACATAATGTAGGTCACGTTTACGCGGAGCATTAAGGAATTAACACCTTTACGAGTTAAACCGGGCCGTTTGGTACGGTATAGCGTTATGAATAAGTTATTCATTATTAAGTTAGACACGGCTCTCATCTGAGATATTAGAATTAATTTTTTAGTCATTCCTAGTTTGCTATTTTAGTTAGTAACTGGTGTAAACTACGTAAAATGTAAGCATTTTTACAATATCGCATGTATTAGAAGTTATTCTTTTAATACGAGTACCTTTAAAACACACACGTACACACATCATCATCAAAATTTATAAATAAGTATGTTTAATATACAACCTCTTTTATCTATTTAATGTCTTGGAATATTTCTTTTATAAGATCTAAAAACCTTAGTTAAGCATTGTAATAGCAACAGAATACATTTATAAGGCTATAAAAATGAACACCGTGAGTATATTTGGCTTAAAATGAGGTTATCCAGCAGTTAAAAGCGAATAAGCATTAGCCTTACACTTAAAGAGTAGACTGAACCGTGCGTCCATCCACCTTGCGGCCGTAATGTAACCGGACAGATCGCCCAATCACCTTTCTATTCGGTAAAAATTTCCGGTTAATAGGTAACCTAACAGTACAGTTACTTTCCGGGTGTAAGGTAAGCGGACAGTCCAGTTATTTTCAGGTTAAAATGTAAAAAAACATATTACTTATTCTCCTGTTAAAATTTAATCGGGTAATTCAATCACCTTCCGGTTAAAATATAACCGGATAGTCCACTTACCTTCCAATTCAAAGGTAACCGGATAGTCCAGTTACCTTTCGGTTATATTGTAACCAGACAGTTCAGTTACCATCCGGTTAATGTAACTGTACAGTCATGTTACCTTCCGATTAAAACATTACCATATAGTCTGTCCGGTCACCTTTCGGGGGTAATCGGACTGTCCGCCCGGTCACCTTGGCCGTAACGTCGGCAATGCTGATGCTCTTAGCAGCTGGCACTCACCCCAAATTGCAGCACGAGTACCTTGGCGACAGAATATTTTATCAGTTTACTTTAGATAGGTATTTTTTGTCAGATTCATCTGTAGATACTATTATTTTTATATTATTATTTTATACTAGGATTTTGTAATAGAATGTTCTATTTTGTATTTTCTTCCGTTTTATCATTTAATTAAACATTTTTAAATTAATAAAAATGGTGATAATTTAAAATTAAAATTTATATGAATTTTTAAATTTCCGTTATAGATTTGACTTCAAATATACATTTCAAATAAATATAGCTGCGTCATTTTTGGAATGGATTGTAATATGGGATTTTGCGCCGGCAAAGCAACGGGCAAAAGATAGCGTATCGTGTAAAGGATGTCGTAAAAATAAAGTAAGAGTCGATAAATAGACGATAATGTATGTGCCTATAAAAGCCTATTGCGTAGGCACCGCAGCCTGGAAGGAAGTAAGCGATTTTGCGCGGATTGACAAATTCTCGACAAGTATCGGTTTCCTTAGTAACGGATAGCTTGGAGAAATTCTTACCGTGCCTAATATACCGGCTTTCACCAGTAATACACATTTATAAAACCTAGATAGTAATCGACATAGTAGTGTAGATCTAAGAAGTATCGACAGGGCATTTGTTTCACGTAATGAGGTGTAGTGCCTGGGTAGATCTAGAAGTAATAGAAGTACCCTATAAGTAATAGAAGTATCGAGTTCGCATATGTTACACGTAATGTGGTTGTCTGTAGTTTGTATTTTCTTGAAATACTGTCAAATAATACTAATGTGAAATTTTGTCAATTCGCTAACACAGTCTTGTAAATTTGTTTTATTTTTTTTTCTCAGTTTTATGGAAAGTTAGCTCTTGACGTAACATATTGAAAGGTGAAAGAAGTATAGTTCGAACGGGAAGATACCACCGCCGCCCGCATAATCCGCCGTAAAGCATTATTTGTGATTCGGTTGGAGAAGCGCGGTTGCCGGCTACACTTTGAAGAGAGGCGACCATCTTTGTCCGCAGGAGTAGCAACGCATCTACGTTTGATTAGATAGGATTTCGGTCATGTTTGAGGTTGCACGTCGATGTCTATGGGCTACGGCTACTTAACATCAGGTGGTTTGCATGTTCGTTTGCTACTCTTCTCACATAAAACAGGTATCATTTTACTTTAGAATATGGAAGTGATATATTAACGCATACTAGTGTACTACTCATTACATAAAGCTATCTAATGAAGGAACATTAACATAAATAGCAAACCCGAAGCGACCACAACAAATGAGTTCTTACCTAACAGACATTTATCTCGTTCTTAGCTGACTTCCTAACATAATGTGTTCACATGCTGTTGCTTTACATGGATCGATTTGTGACTGGGTTTGAGTAAAACACTCAGGGAAAGTGAATACTTTAACAACGTGTTTTTGCCTGTAAATGGACAGATATGGATTACTTTACTGTGGCATAGTTTACAGGTTAATTCGATTTGAAGAATTTTTTGCTTCCTAAAGCCTGTAACGAGGCTCGTTGTTGATCAGTTCCATGAGAACATAAATTTGTGAGAAAAATTAAATGCTGTCGAATCGGTTTGAACAAACAATTATAATTATTATATCATTCAATCATTTGACACAGAATTCGAGTTTAATATGTACTTGGTTTTACTAGCATCAATTTGGAATGCAAACAATAATGAAAAACACATGTCCAAATTTAATGTGCGTTATTTTTGGCCGTATATTTTTGTTATTTTATGTGAACTAGCGTTATTCTAATGTCTTATAAGTTATGACTTATTGATTTATGACAATTAAATTTGACAGCTGACCGTTGTCCGCCATGACAGTTTAACTTTTCACTATACTATTTATATCTACTATTTATTTTTATATTCGTGGTATAAATGTTTAACGCTAATACAGAAAATATTCTTGAATTAGTAGTCGATAATACACGAAATATTGCTTATTATGCAGTGACACGTAATTTATTCTCAGATAAAGCTTTATTCAAATTGCCAAAGTGAACCAAGAGCACACTATTACGTTTATGGGTTTAATCACCCGCATTTATTAGAAACGCAAATTGTGACTGAAGTCCACGTTCTAAAGGAGGATGTCTGTGGCCCATCGGTAGTAGCTGCCCAACGGAAATAGATTGATAACTATGACCATAATGTTGAAGATGTTGATCATGAAAATAATGATAATGATAACGATCAATTAAGACCGGACCTATCAATTCCAAATGAGGAAAAGCTTAAGTCTGAGAAACTGACGGTCAACTATGACGTCTTACTTGTTTCAGTCACCCATTCATCATTATATTCTGGTCGTTCCAAATATGTTTAAGATAAGTTCATTATTAACTTCTCGGGTGTACCATTTAACGTTTCTTAAGAAAGAAAATGCCTCAGAAATTCCGTCGAACAATAGAGATAGCAGCCGCGGACGGCAATCAAGTGCAAAATACGGATGTATAAAGACCCGCTTCGTTCAGTGTTCTTATTACACAGTTGGATAAAAATACTCCGAGGAATAGTCCAAGTTCTTTGTTGCTGTTTTCTTGTTTTGCGTACAACATAGAACTAATATTCGGTGTGTTTTTTTTATTTTTCTATATCAAAAATAATTATCGGTATTCCTTTACAAATGATTAAGATTTTTGTCGTTAATAAATTACTGATAATAATTATCAGTATTTATATAGGTAAAACTGAAAGTGGATTTAATTTTTCACAATATATTTCACTCCTTTTTTAACACTATGTTTTTTAACTCGCGAATAAAATCAAAAATTATGAAATAAGAAGTGAAAATATGGCAGTTCTTTAAAAACAACTGAAGATCCATCTTAAACATATTTCTATTAGTTTGAACATATTTATAAACTTATTGCAATTAATTTAAAAGTAAACCATGTTATAATTGTACTGAATTCCCGGAAACAACTATTCAATTATAATTCTATCGTTTAGTAATCGATATTTTGAAACATAATATATGCTAATGATAGTGTAAATTACACTTACATACATCACGATATGCGAAATGTAGTGTTGCCTGTAACTGCACCACATTGCCACACTCTATGGATGATTGACACCAGTACCAAGAACATAATGCATTGGCTATTAACATTCCATCACACGTTTAGCATAAAATTACTATCCACACATGTAATTACAGATTCATTGCGGCCACATCGGCTTAGAAAATGACTGATTAATCGACTTAATCGTTATTGTAATCTCGAGTGACACACTTTTGCTATGAATTTAATTCAGCATAACCAAACTTGTAAAATTGTAATTTATAAGTTAAAAAAATGAAGTATGTTTTTAACACTAAAAAGAGTAGCAAACGGGTAAGCAAACGACTAATATATTTCTTGATGTTGCGTGGTCAATGCAGCCCATGGACATCCACATACAATTTTAAACGGGACCGAAGTTCTATCCGAGGACTAAGGTGACTGCCTCGCTTCGAAGTGTAGGCGGCAATTAAACCTCTCCAACCGAAACACAAGAACTGCAAGTCTTGTTAGAGGTTTGATGTAGACGTGTGTAGGCTGCAGATGCCATGTAATATCAGAGACCTGCAGGCTCGTATGCTAGTTTCTCAACATAGAAAACAGGATGTTTACACAAAGTTAGTTATTTTCCTTCTGCGCTCGCATATTTTTGACAAAGTAGCCTCATAACCATGGTGATGGATCAACATGAGTTTTAATAACAATTACAATTCAAGTATTTTAAATGAAGGAATTGATAGACCATGTAGTCTAAAGAATACTGAAAGCAGTTACTGAAGCAGTCTTTAAATGGGTACTAAGAAGTTCATTTCATAGGAAATTAAGCTCTCTCAAGATCGAAATATTGATGCAACGTAGTGTAGGGAATTCTTAGTAGCCGCTACTACGATCAATTTACCGATAGTCTTTGACTATCCACTGGGGATTTCTAAACGGAAGCCCATTTATTGGAAATATCAGGACGTCGAAAGTTTTAGCAGTCAGGCTTCCTAGAAAAAATCTGGTTATACCATTAGTTTGGATCCCAATACAGGAATCTGTCAAAGTGGAAATTGGCTCACTGACAAATGGACGCACGCTGTCCCTATGATAAAACTTGCGTCATAAATCCGGATCGCAACCGCAATGTCCGATCGAGCGCGAAAAAGGTATAATAATTTTATATTCATACATATAAGGTCATTATTTTGTTATTTTTTATTGAAAACAATACATTATATATTATATTATATATAAAGGTGGTAGAGCCATTAGAGTTCGCCCGGGGCTCACCACCGCCACCCTCATAACCCACCGTAAAGCAACATGTTCTTCATGTATTGTGTT
>DWON01009800.1:0-11173 GCA_018251015.1 Phocides pigmalion okeechobee | reverse complement strand
TAAAGGATTAGTGGGAGTAAGTCATGCCGTAGTGGAAAGATTGGTCAATCAGCGTAGGTGGACCAAGGCTGATTGTCTAGGGTGCGCCGGGCGAACATGTGACATCGCACCACTCGAGGAGGCTCTTTCCACGCATCCCAATGAAAAGAATTAGGGAATAGAAATAATTAAATGCTATTGTCATCTTTTTCAGCATCCATCAAAGTAACTTATGCTAGAAAGTGGTGAAAAATTTATTGAATATAAGGTCAAGTAAGGGCAAGGAAAATGAAAAATGGAAAATGCATTGTTTTCTTCCGTGACCAAGACATTTAAAGTGCTATATGTCATGGAACTCACGCTATGGCTGCCCTTTGCATTCGTAAGCAACATAGACGAGTGTAATTACGTTAAAAACTGTCATTATTGTGCTTGCCTACCAATGCAACGACATTGTGAATTATTTTGTTTGTAGCGGTCAAGTAAACAAAGAAAACTGTTGTAGGTTGACACGCGATGAAATAACACTTTGAATGTATGACTTTAATGGAATATTATCGTGAAATTTTTACATACACGTAACGGGTACTCACACAACTATTTTTATTTTTGATTGCCGAATTCGAACCAGTTGCATGGCTTGTGGTTAAGCCGAATCGATTAATCTTATATAATTTTAATTTTAATTACAAAAAGATTACTATGTGTCGTTCTTATTCAATTTATGTTCTTTATATTATAAATGCGAGAGTATGTTTTTTTGTATGTTTCGTTTTCGAATCCTTGAATCGATTTTGTGAAATTTTAGAAGACTTTAGAGACCAAACTTTTGTAGCGAAAATAGGTTGCAGGTTGGATTTCAGAGGTTGAAATAAAGGTTGAAGTATGCAATTACTTCCGGATATATTAGGTTGCATTTTTAAAATTCAGTTATTTGATACAGCGTAAATGAGCTCCAAGAAAGGAATCTTGGAAATGGCATCTTTAAGTAAATAAAAACAGCTTGAAAGAAATAGTAAGTAATGATGGTAGCCACTTTTGTTAGTAAGCCGACAAGCACTGCTTTTATCAAAACTGAGTAATTGTTTCACGCCGTAAATGTGTAGTAGCCATTAGGCCTCAAGAGTAGTAACATGACTTTTGGTGGGACTCTATTCAATATAATTCTCATAATAAGCCGTAAAGCATTAATTATGTTTCGGTCGGAGAGGTACGATTGTCGGCTACACTTTGAAGTGAGGCAACCATCTTAGCCATCAGGAGTAGCGACGTACATATTTACGTTCGCTCAAAAAGGATTTCAGTCTTGTTTGTGGTTGTACGTAGATGTCTATGGGCTGCGTAACATCAGGTGGTTTGCGTGCTCTTTTGCTACTCTTGTCACATAAAAAATATATGATTTTGCATGTACAGTTTGTGTTATAAGACATTGTTTTTTGCCAAATTTCATTATTTTAAGACAACGGAAAAGTCCTAAAGGTTTTGATCCAGGCACGTGGGAGTTTAAGCGATCCTATTTCTTTCATAGCGTTCACTTTTTTTTTCACTGCTCTGAATATTTGATATTAATTTCAACTTGATCCATGCGTTTCCAAGAATAAGGCAATACAAGCCTATAATATAAGGCCTATACAAGCAAATAGATGAACAACGGAGTGATTCTATAAGAGTGTATTTTATTATGATCTACGTAAACCAAATCGCTCTAAGACATAACCTTGGACAATCGGGTAAAAGGAAATCGGCATGAGTACTGCTTTGAATAAAAAATTGCTTTGAAATTTGATTTGATTTGATGTGACGCTATTCACCTGAGCACGCCCGTTCCGCCTCGTTTTAACAACAGACGAAGCGTAGCGCGTAGCAACGACGTAAGTACGACGTAGCAGCGCAACTGATAGCAGTTAATGGGTTGTTTTGTTATACTTTTTTAGTAGGATAGCAAATGAGTGCACAGGCTATCAGTCGTTAAGTTGCTGCTTATGAACACCTACAGGCGACTGAAATCATATTAAAACTGTACGAAGCTATTTTGTCACCTCTGAGTATCAAGATGGTCGCTTCGCTTGTAAGTCTAAATAGGTGAGAGAATCACCGATAATGTAAGTCTAAATACTTACAAGGTTCGGCTAGGGAGGTACCCTGCTGCCCTCATAATTCGTCATATGGCTGTACGCTTGAGGTTGGAACAGAGAGATACCAACATCAAATCTCTTTCTAGCATGAAGCTATCCTTTCGTTTTGGTAGAAAGTTGTGATTGCCATTTCACTTGCATATAACGCAACTGTCTTAGTCTAAAGAAATAGTGACGAAGCTGTGATCGACAATATGTAAAACCCTTATTCCATTTGCATACAGAAGGCTACTGCATTACAAATCAGAAATAGCAGTGTTTACGAATGCGCAAAATCAGCAGTGACCATACATGATCAGATAGATGGCATTTTATTTCAATATAGAAAGTCTGAGATATTTCTAAAATTTACATTACATAATTTCGCAGTAATTTTAGCACCCCAAATTTGACGTACAAATTGTAATTTTAACTATCAATTCAGTGTAGACGAAGCATGCTTTAATATTGTGTGATCTGAAATGACCTTACAAGAACAAACAAGACAAATTCTCAATTCTAAACTAGAAAAAAATTACAATTACAGAAAATGTCAACATTTTGAAATAAACTAGCTAACTATGATAGTTATGCGCCAAATAATTGTTCATTGATTGATATCAACTTTTGTAAGTATATCTTGTTTGAGCTCTATTTCGCAAGTAATAAGCAACAAGCTGACTTTAAGAAAAAAGAAATAAGGAGCAGTTATGAAATAAGTTTTTGCTGAACAAAGACATCCTCGTGCTTATAAATATAGCATCACCTCACCCAAGGTGACGGTACACACGCCTGTCCTCTATATGACCCGGATATTCCTGTGACAGGCTCTCTTTAAGAGATTTTTCCTTTTGTCTTAATATAAATAGAACGTAGGTTGTTCTTAACAATAAACGTGAAGACACGTTTAACAAATCGTAAATAATGCGTCATGTGTATTACGCTTTCCGTTCAGAAATAGCATAATAAGTGACACGTGGATTATTGTCCTAACATTTTATACAATATCTAGCAAGCGAATATCTAGGGCAGCGTATCGATCTTTTTAAAACTGTTATAAATAGTAAAATGTTGATCGAATGCGCCTATTTGATTTTGTAATTATGAATGGCAATATGTAGATTTTCGCAAGTTTTTTTATTTTTGAATTTTTTAAACAAATAATAGATTCAAGATGTTGGTAGAATCATAATTTGACCGGGGAAGTAACAACAGCTACTCTCGTAGTTCGCTGTTGATGTAATTCTTATGTTACTGTTAAAAAGGTTGTTTTCCGGTAGCACGTATAAGCGAGTCAACAATTATTATCATCAATCAGGAGTCGCACCGCCTTACATTAGGTTTTAGCCCTAATCGTACTTAATTGTGGGGGTCCATGGAGTGCAGCGACTAGGAAACATCAGGTCACCTGTAGGCTTTTTTGCTGCTCTCCTCAAATAAAATAAATATCATTTACATCATCTGGTTTGTAGCGTAATTAAAATCAAACTTGTTACAATATGTACCGTAATAAAATGTCAAATATTCGACAACCGCATATCTTCGGCTTCGTAACTTGCTGTAATTTGAATGAATACGTTATTTGACGAAGTAGTTTGATTAATGTAGATTAAAAGATTATTATTCGAACTACAATTATTTTTTGGTCAAATACAATATATATCTAACATTGAAACCAGTATCATGGGTGTATACTCTGTGTACAAAATTTAAGAAAGTTAATGAAAAGTTTTTGCGTTACAAAAACAGAAATAAACTTAAGCTTTTAAACTAACATAATCGCTAAATTTACACATTTTACTATTTACCAGATAAACTGACCGAATGAGTTTACCCCTGGGTACCTTTTATATAGTAGAGACAAAACTCACAACGTTTTTCTATAATGGTTAATAATAGTCAATAATAGTTTAGTCTTTAATGATTTAATAATGGGGAACGGGATGGAGATGTTACTTCAATACAAGACATTATGTAAACAGCATATGAAGTTACAATTTAAGAAATGGCGCCGTGAGAACGCGACAAAGGGTCATGGGATCCCACGCCAGCGAAGTCACGTCTTTGCATCTTTTCTCTATCCAGAGAAATATTGCCGAATACAGATAAAATCGATTGAACTTCATCGGTATAATATTAGCCATTCTACATTCGTCAACTTCTCTTAAATATGAGACGACCAACTTATTCTTCAAGACTAGTAACGTATCGACTTCCACGATCGGGTTGAGGTTAACTGGAGTATGTATGGACGACACGACTTCATACCGGTGTGCAATCTCTAAATATTATAATACAAAGTCCCTCGTCGCGTCTGTCCGTCTGTCTGTCTGTTCATTATAAACTCAAAAAGTAATGGGCAATTTTTTTCAGTTTTCAACTACAGGTAGAGTGACTCCTGAGGAAGGTTTTGATGCATAATAAGTTAAGTTTTTTTGTAAATTTGGCGAAAAATTAAATAGTTTCAGTCGTCGTTCGAAATATATGTTTGTAATTCTTAGTTTTTGCAACGAAGTTATGACTGGATTCATGTATGAAAAAAAATGTGAGTATATATTTGTTACCCAAGCAAAGCTGGGCCGGCTCGCTAGTTACTATATAATAAGAAAAATATCTATAAATCAGGACGCACGTTCCAAGCCAACTGGCTAGTCAGTTGAAAGCAGATATTTAAAATATGGATAGTAAGAAATTAAAACGAGCACAAATATGAATTAACTTGGTATTCTTGAAATGGAATCCAAACACGAGAATAGTAAGGAGCCAAGCCCACGAGGCAAGCCGGCGGCTAACCGTACTTTAAATTCTGCAACGTGGAAGATGCCACGGCCGCTTAAGGGCATCCCTTAAGCGCGGCGCCATAGACAGACCGCCCGCCAGTAACGGATTTTCTTCAACGATTCCCTCTCAGATAACCCGTAAAATGCTAAAGTCAGCTGCAGTTCCTCCAGCAACGGCCACCTAAGCTTGTAAAAAGTCTGTCACCACCACTGTCCCATGGCTCAGTCCACCCATAGTACCGCAGCTGCCATTCACGTGGCTTTATGATACCTCTATGAAAGATTTTCGAGAAGAAATTAGTGTCGAAATTTAGACGTGGCTCGTGGATTAAAGCAAGCAACGCAAAACGAGCGGCGAAATCGACTGTCTCTGTCAATCCAAGTGGTAGATATTGGCCCACTCACTTGAGTCCGCACAACCCCTTTATTCATCAGTGCTTTTCTCTCGCCCAGTCATTCGACAGCTCCGGTCGAGGTTAGACGTTTGTGAGTATCAGTCTAAACTTCCGACGTGACTTACGTGTTTCAGTTTATCATTTTATGTTCGATTATATTATATAGTGTATTTAACTTTTTTGATATAAGTAGTGTCCAAAGTGCAACCATTATTCAGTTAATCCCAGGATTTTTGAAGTAAGGTATTTTTTTGTATTTAAATATTTTGTTTTTATATCATATTTTTATTTTTTGTTAATTTATGGATTTTATTTATTATCATTGCGATGAATTTGCAGCATTGCGATACAAATTGTTACGATTTAAACATTTTTTATTAAATGTTGGTTTTTACTAATATAATAACTATTTCAATTAAAGTGGTTTAGAATGCAAAATTTATTTTACGATTTTTAAATAATTATTATGTATTTACACATATTTCTCTGTTACCAATAATTAAATAAGTTAATGACAGAGTATGTCTTAAATATTATATAAAATACATTTTGTATACACTTAATAAGAAACGAAAATAAAAAAAATGGAAATACCGTTTGCATTGGTACCACAAGACAGAAGTTAAAATTCTTTTTTGTTAAGATTACTATATTTGTTTTAATTAAAAAAATGTAACTTAATTAATGTAATTATTAATATAATTACATTTTGTCTCGGATTCGCGAGTTTACTATTTGGCTTATTTATTTTATTTACATACATATATATAAATATCAGGTACTTTGAAAATTATATTAGTTTTAGTTTATTTATAATTTTATTATTGTTTGGTTTAAATTCATTAAAATTCTTTTTATATTTCATTCAATAGATTAAAATCAGTTTTTTAATATATTATTAAAAACTTTTGTAAATACTTATATGATTGATATATTCTCTTGCAACATCTTGACAATATATTATTATGATACTTGGTTCAAAATTGGTTTGAACGTAAGAATTATTAATTAAGTACGCTTCCTGTGCCGCTATCGATTATTAGCGATCGGTCAAATGGTCCGTGACAAGTTTCCATTACTAACACTGAAATAAACTGCAGCAGACGACTATTTATAATAAATTTAACATGAATTGTTTTACAAACCTTCGATAATCTTAACGCAGTATAAATTTACTCATTGCTTAAAATATATACAAATAAAATAAATCTATTTAAAAATTACGAAAATTAATGTACTTTTTATTGTATACTTAGCATAAAACTCGCAAATATATAAAGCTAGTAAATTTATAATGAAAGAAAAATTAAAGTTCAGTACTAAATTGAATTACATACCCGGGCAATCGTCTCTAGAAAACTTTTAAATCCGTTAGGAAATCTACGCAATGTTTATTAGAGACCTTGGGGTAACATTTGTACGGACTTTAGCAAATAAAAAGAAATAAATATCGATAAGATTTAATTGTGGATTTTTTTTTAAACAATTCCCTATTTTTATCGTTGATTTTAGTCTACGCAGTTTGCTTTAGTTAATACTACTTTTTACCAGTGGCTTCGATCGCGTTGAAGCCCCTAAACAAGGTACCAAGATAATTTCAGTGAGTTAGTTATTCTAAAACAATAAACTGGTCTCTTACCTCAAAAATTTAAATAGTTTTAGTATTGCTTATAAGTGACAGAACAAAATAACATAAAATATATAAAAATTCAAGATAGTTGAAGCTATGGTCAATAAGATATTAATTTGGAGACTTTGAAGTACCTAGATTTTTTAATTTTCAACAGACAATCATGTTTGCCAAAAATATTTTTTTAATTTATGTTTTTTTTTAATAAAAATATCGTATGTCCTTTTTAATACCTCTAAAAACATGTATACAAAGTTTCATAATCCGTTGAGTATTTTTGGCGTGAAAGCGTAATAAACAAACTTATATATACTTTCGTACGATTAGTGGGGATTTATAAAGCGATAATATCGTGTATTCGTTTAATATTCCGGATAATATATCTACTGGATACAGAATTCCTTTCATATTGAGAAGGGTTAAGGCATAGTCATAGCTAAATGCGAATTGCTAGACTTCGCAACTACTAGAATCTTATGGACAATTCTTAGAAAAATAGGTTTTCTCACAATATCTTCCTTCACCGTTAAACCAAGCGATGTTGAAGGAATGTTATATATGTTAAATGAATGTTGAAGGAAACGATATCGAAATATCTTGAGATTTCAATGCTGGACACGGCTTTTGAGAAACCAATATATTACCACCAGATATATTTTTATGTGAGGAGACTAGCAAACGAGCATGCAAACCACCTGATGTTACGTAGTCGCAGCTCATAGACATCCACGTACAATTACAAACAAGACTGAAACCCTACCTGAGCTTGAATGTAGATACGTTGTTACTCCAGAGGACTAAGATGGTCGCCTCGCTTCAAAGTGTAGCCGGCAAGCGCACCTCTCCGACCGATACACAAGTAATGCTTTACGGCGAATTATGAGGGCGGCGGTGGTACCCCGGTCGAACTTTAGTACTCCCACCTTGCAATATAGCAAAGAATAATGCGTATCAGTTTACCGCTCTGGCAAATTTAACGAATGCGAAATGATGATTGATAAAAAAATGTGTACCTCGGTAAGTCAAATCAAACAGGCAACTACGCGAATGAGTAACATAAAGCTTTTAAAACATTGTAATCCTTTCCGTTGGGGTTTCATTGTACCCACATGGCATGGTGTTGTAGTGTAACAGCGAATATGACTCTTCTACTCGAAATTGGGTCAGTTTTTATTAACGAGCATTTTAAAAACTGAACGCATGCAGCAACGCGCGATTGTATTTATATTTTAGTACACATGTACATACATGTACATGAAATTTTACGTCCAAGTCTACAATTATACTTGGCTACGTATTATTGTTAATGTTTCACTGCCGTAAGCGTAATAGTATAGTGGGTTATGAGTAAGTAATCGTTACATATAATGAATGTGTAACGGTCGACAGATGTCCATCGAATATTAAAAATATTTTTTTCGTTTCCTCTTTGCCAATGACAATGGTAATAATTATGGAAATTTGACAGATCATCTTTAGTGTCAATGTTAGGCTGTTTTATTGCAGATATTTAGAGTTACTAAAATATGTCACGTTTCTAAAGCAGGAAATGTCATATTACATGAAGAAGATTTATTAAGATGATCTTTATTGGCTAGTCAATCACGTGAATGTGAATCAAGAAAATCGTTGGAGAGATATAGATGCAATTTTAAATAATCGATATTTTTTTGGGAAAGTGCAATAAATTTTTTAAATATAAATGTTGTCGCTCTCAAAAAAATAGCGTAGTTGCGCTAAAAATAGGGTAGTAGGGAAAAAAATGTTGTCATCGAATCGGACGACATCACCTTATCGCCTCACCTGCCTATTTCGTTTTATCTGAACTTCTTATAAAAAGGGACGGGAGTTCTAGCTCGTTACGCATTATATTCGGATGCGTCGCGGTACACGGACCGCTCTGTTTCAATAGACTGTCCTAGTACTTTCTATTGTCATTTGGCAATATTGTTAGATATAATAGATTGCCATAATTGTTTAATGGAATAAGTCGCTCACTTTATATGTGGTTCAATCCCTGGAGTAGCGCTTCTGATGCCCGAAGCGCCCCCTATATCTCTATATGCTCTCGGTCCTTATATGTGTATATAACACAATATTTCAAGTGAGTTCCGTGAATATAAGTATAATAACTAGAATAAAGGTTTTTTATATATATTACAACACTCCATTAAAGTTCAATGGAAGAGAATTTTCAATTGACATAAAAAAATAGGATATTTTCAATTCGGCTTAAGATTATTTCTTATTGTACATAAATTCATAAACTTTTTGATGCGAAGGACGGATTACGAATTGTTTAAGGGACCTTTAATACATATTTATTGATAGATCGTCAAGGATAGGGTATTTTAGAATTCGGCGCCCTAGGCACTTATAATTTACCGAACCATTATCTGACGAAAAGTACGTATAGAAAATAACAGTAGTGCCTTAAGGCTGCCCTTTGTGAATTGCCACCAGATGATTTGTCTCTTAGGCAAAAGGCCAAGCAGACGGCATCTGTTTCCCCTGTCCTTTTGCAAAATAACTCTTGGTAAGATCTATTAACACTTTCCCTGCCTGCGTTCTACGCCAACACTGCTGTGTATTGCGCGGCGCAACACGCTTGCGGCTTGCACACACCTGTGTTGTATGTACAAATCGGTATGGATTACGGGCGAACCAAAGTGCTGTGTTTACGTCGGCGCTACAAGACTAGAGGCAAACATTACGTCTGTGTATTTGCAAATGATACTCAGATGCAAAAAAATACAATATTTGTGAATTGTCGGCGTATCTACAGTTTAGAGAAATAAGGTCCAGATTAGTGCCGCCTCCCACAACGCTGACCCGATCTAATATATAAGCGCCGCACTCAAAGTGTTAACACGTTGAACGCCATGTCGGACAATGTTGTCTAACACCTCAACATTGTCCGACATGGCGTTCAACGTGTTAATGTAATATCATCGCGGAATGTATACACGATTTTTGATTGACGATATTTCGAACCAGTTGCAAGGCTTGTGATCACGACCAAACTGCTAGCGATCCCCCCGAATGCATTCACGACGTCGCATTATGTTTGTTATTCTGAAAGGTACATAACGTACATGTACATAATAGTTATGTATATTATGTACCTTACAGTCGTCGCCTGTAATAAATAAATAAAAATATTTATCTTTAAAATCGTTTTGCTTTTCTCTGACATGCATTTATACATTTACGAGTATATATCCATATACCCCTCTTGATTCACCGTCTATTGATGGAAACCGCTTTAAAATCCGCGTAGTTTGAAATATCTGAGCGTAGGGACAGCGAGAAGTGAATTGGTTTAATACTGTGAAGAGATTTACTTTTGCATTTTTTTTATAGAAGAATATGTTCCCGAACAAGTCTGTCAGCCCAAACCACAACGTTTTCGACGAGGTTCCTCAACTGGCGATGATGCCACGCGTAGCAGTGACAACAATGGCTCGAGCACCAGTCCACATCGACGTTGGCGGCGCCATCTACACTTCGTCGCTGGAGACGCTTACTGCGTAAGTTTCGATTTTTACGTTATATCCGCTTGTCTGGTTGCCTGTTCGTCTGTCCGTCTGTCCGTCAATAACTAAGCTGGTGAGAAATGTCTCAGAAAAAGTACAAGCAACAGGAAAAGTAAAAGTATAGCTGGGGAGCATCATATAAGTTTTTAAAGGTGGAAGAACTATAGTTCGACCGAGGAGGTACCACTGCCGCTGTTATAATCCGCCGTAATGCATTACTTATGTTTCGATTGGAGAGGTGTGGTTGCTGGCTACACTTTGAAGCGAGGCGACTATTTTAGTCCTCAAGAGAAGCAACGTATCTACGTTCGAGCTCAGATAGGATTTCAGTCGTGTTTATGGTTGTGCGTGGATGTCTATGGACTGCGACTACTCAACATTAGGTGGTTTGTATGCTCGTTGGCGCTCTTCTCACGATAGAAAATATGTAGAACTCCGATTATGATTGAAAATTGATGGGTATACTTTGCGTTATGCCGGCATATCCAGCGACGATACTGTAATTTATTTGCACGGCAAACTCGCCGGCGCCAACAATTTTCAATAAGCCGCCGTGTCGGAGCCTTTACACCGGGTTTGAGAAGAAAGCTCCTAAGGTATGAATAAATAGCTTTTTTAAACTATTCATATTATAGGTATCTAATAAATTATTATTATTACTAATTACTAATAAACTTAATATTATTAAGTTTATTAGTAATAAATAATATTATTATATTAGACATTAACCTACAAACTA
>DWON01009799.1:0-11173 GCA_018251015.1 Phocides pigmalion okeechobee | reverse complement strand
AGATTGGACGTAGTTGTCCATGGGCTGCAGTGACCACTTAACATCAGGTGGCCTGCATGCCCGTTTCTTACTCTTTCCCAATATAAAAAAAAATTTTTTAAGGTGAGTGTGGTAGTGCCTACTTATCATCAGGTGGACAGCATAAACCATCTACTTTACAACCCTTAAATACTTTAAAGAATATCATTAACTACTAAAGAATAAAATAAAATATGTAATTATAATGTCTGTCGCATTTATTAAAAATAACTATTAAGAATTGGCCAATAAATAAATGCTCAACCACATCGAGAAACGAAACCACGACCCGACAGAAGATACATGCATTTTATGTTTTACAGGTATCTCCGTTGTTCTTCGTAAAGAAACATAAAAGAATAAATAAACTGAAAATCTTTCACTTTTACCTTCAATTCCTTTGGCTTACGGGCGTACTTGCAATAACCTTTTAGGAAATAAAAAAAAACAATAATCTTGTCTGCATTTTACTAAGTGTATTAGAAACGACAGTTTAAATCTGCTATAAATTCATAGGAATATTTATTTTGTACTATCGAAATTACTAATTTTTTCCTAACACCCTGTCTATTATACAAAGAGGATCCACCATTAGTACCATAATCTTTACGATTACAACATAAACTATTCTAATCTTACGCATAGTCATTCAAAATAAACTATAGACTTTATACAACACATGTAATGGGGCCTTTACTAGCATTATTAGCATTTCACAATGAATGCTTTTAATGTGCTTCCCGAATGATTTTAAATTAAAATTAGTTTTCAAAACAAAACACCTATTCTCAGTCCAATTACGAGTTCATTGTGTTGACCCGTTAGTATGCTGACCCTATTGTAATTTAAATTTTATTGCTATTACATCATAGTGTACAGCCTAAAAAAATATACTAACGTCTAGGCGCAACGGCGTAATTCCATGGCGGAAATATATACCACTTAGCATTGATTATATGTTTATTCTGCTTGGTTTTCAAACTTTTGGTCCGTAGGCTTCTAGTGCCAAAAACTTATAAAAAAGTCCCACATTTCATCGGCGCTGCTGGTGTTAAGAGAGCTGGTACATATTGCGCAAGAAATAGCAATCGCTGTTCAGCGCGGAAATACGTTCTTGACGTTATGCCACATGGAGTCCGTGTAGATTGGTTAAGTTATATATACTTTCTAATTAAGTTGAAGGGCTCCTTTGAAATAAAATTAAGTAATATGTATAATATAAATAAAGTCCCTACCCATCTGTCTGTTTTGCCAGTTACTCCTTCTACACCATGCAACGGATTTTTATTATTTTTCAGTAATCGAAATAGGCATGAACGATAAAAGCATATATATATATATATATATTTCGTGCGAAATGGCTGAATTATCTGGGTTATATATGTTATGTGAGAGAAATTGCTAAGCTATACTGAACATGCCGACGCGGTAGTGCGGAGTGACGCGATATTGGTTAGATAAATGCGGGGCAAAGCGAGTAACACTAGAATCGATAGCTCAATACAGGTGGTTATCGAATAAGAGATGACACTAATTTAAATAAGTTAATTCTAAGGCAGACAAAAGTGGAATTTGAAT
Source organism: Phocides pigmalion okeechobee (assembly GCA_018251015.1). Taxonomy (NCBI): domain Eukaryota; kingdom Metazoa; phylum Arthropoda; class Insecta; order Lepidoptera; family Hesperiidae; genus Phocides; species Phocides pigmalion. The sequence continues at coordinate 9,577 of DWON01009799.1, read as the reverse complement.
ACAAAGACCTCTGTATATTGGTACCTATTCACATACATTAACCCTTACTTTAACAATGAACAAATTAACTATTAGTATTAATTATAGCCAGCCATCGTAGGGGCCGACATTAAGCAGTTTTTAATTATTTAGCTATAAGCCTTAAAATTTTATTCGAATTCCAACAAATAAAACAAATTTATGTTTCGGTTGGAGGGGTGCGGTTGCCGGCTACAATTTGAAGTGAGGCGAACATCTTAATCCTCAGGAGTAGCAACGCATCTACGTCCGAACTCAAATAAGATTTCGGTCGTGTTAGTGTTTGTACGTGGATATCTATGGGCTGCGACTATTTAACATCAGGTGGTTTGCATGCTCCTTTGCTACTCTTCTCACATAAAAAATGCAATAATCGTGCCCATTAAAATTTACGTAAAAATAATGTATAACCGAGCGATAAGTTAGAAAACAAAAATTGAACGAATACAAACGTGTTTTGTTGGCAATTAGGAAACTAGGGTTACATAAACAAGTGTAGTAAATCAAAATATTACTAATGGAAACGTTCAACGTTAATTGGAGATCCGAAAACGGTTTCGTGGGCATTTATGACTGGTTGGTAATCGTGTTTTTTTACTAATTGTTATACACATGGGCGTAGCACACATGAACACATGAATACATACATATATTGTATTCCAATTGTTTAATTTTACTCATCATGTATCCAACTATCCTATTTTTAACTTTATTCGTTGTATATCAATTACTAGGTACCTACTGTATTTTCAATTTTGAATATCGTAATATCGTACTTCCAATATAAATTTTACTATGTACCGAGTATCCCGATTTTTAATTTTTGATCGCCGATATTTTGAACCAGTTATGTGGCTCATGTCATGGCTAAACTTTTTCACGACTAAGGCTTAGCCGTGATCATGACCCATGAACTGGTTGGAAATAACGGCTATTAAAAATATCCATCATGTATTATCTACTTACTTTATTCTTATTTTATCTTATCGAATATTAATTATCCTATTTTTATTAGATTGGGTAAAAAATAGATTTACAAATAAATTTTCTTATAGTCACTTTGCAGCGATCAATTAACATAATAGTCTACGAGTGAGGTGCACGATTCGTCAATCATATCTTTCAGGGTAGCTGCAGATTTTTTTACTACTTCCCATTCCACTTACGGACTGCGGCTGACCTTAACGAGGCTTCACGATACCTACATCTCTCTGACCAATTTTATGAATTACTAGTTTTTGTACGCGGCTTCGCTCGTATTACAACTCTTAAATAAATATCAAAGATCATTGCAGCGAGTAATAACTAAAACAATAAACTGGTACCTAACTTCAAAAATTGAATAATTTTAGTGTTGCTTAAAAGTGACAGAATAAAATAATATGAAATATGAATATTAATTTGAAGGCTTTGAAGTTGCTAGATTTTCAAATTTATTGACGGACAATCATGTCTGCTATAATATATATTTTTTAATTTTTTTTTTTTAATTAAAAGTATCCTATGTCCTTTTTAATAACTCTAAGAATATGTATGTAAAGTTCCGTGATAATCGGTTGAGTAGTTTTGGTGTGAAAGCGTAACAAACAAATTTACATTCATATTTAAAATATTAGTAGGGATTGTCTGAAAAGAAATGATCATGAAAATCTATTGTTGACTGTCTAAGGATACAATGTAAAATCATTACTTCGGTTTTGAGCGCCGTTGGCTAAGCTTGATCAGGAGAAAAGAGTTGACGGAAAAAGAATATCGTTTGCTTTATCACTCTTCAAAATATTACGAACGTTAAAAATACACAGGTATGTGTGCCATGAAAAATCTGCAAATTAGCAGCTATAAGATTAAACAATCACTTAAACATCTTATTCTGGAGCTAATTAATTAACTACAAACACTGCTACGCACATTGGTAGCATCGTTAGAGTAAATTAAGTAGGAGCGCTCGCTGTCAAGCGGTTTCAATGATCATTAACTCAGACACACGCTAGATGGCGTTGACAACACGTCGTCAATCATTTGAGTAATTAACAAATAGAATGAATGGAAGCTAGCGAAGTAAATAATCACGTTTTAAAATACCGATTTGGTGCTTACGTTTTTTATTTAACAATGTGAATTTATACGTAATTATTTTCTAAAAGAGACAATTTACATTTATTTTTCATCTTACTTTCTATGTTTTAAAAGTAACAAATGAGCGTACTGGTCACTGAGTCGAATGGTCTCTGCAGCCCAGAGATGTCCACGTCCAACCTTAAAAGACTAAAGTCGTGTCAACGACTGAAGACTAAAAAAGTCGCCTCAATGGTATGTATAACCTACAACTCCGAAATAAATACATAGTTGTTGTATCACGGCGGATTATAAAGGCGACGGTGGTTAACTGTTTAGTTACATATTATTATTTTCTTATTCGAAAATCTGGAAAACCTAAAAAATGAAAATCACGTGAATGAAGTCGGGGCCAGCAACAAGTTTAGAATAAAATTTTAAACATGGGAAAAAATAATTACCTATTTAATTATATGTAAATACGAATTTTACACGTGGTGTTTTAACTTATAATTAATAAACAATACACTATTATATTGAAATTATTAAGTCATATAAAAATTAATTGACGCCAATAACCTAAATAATTAATTAAAAAAATAATAAATTCGATTCGTACGTTCTTACCTTGAACAAAATTCTGTTAAATTCTGGGACTATAATGTTTTATTTACTATATATTAATATATAAAATCTATAGCGGTCCTTGGGAGTAAGGCTGTCACGTACTCGTATGTCCTGACGACAAACGATCTAACGCTATTATATGCCGTCATGCTCATTTCTGCCACTGGAATCTCCTCTTTATTTATTGATCTTGTTATTTTTTTACATCCCGTGCATATTTTTATATTTATTTATTAACGGAACTGTCTTTACTTATTTTCTTCCAGGTTAGATTGTTAGTTTTCTTACAATAAGCATAATTTCGAGATTTTACCTCCGGACATCCTTTCTTTTTTTAAAACGTTAATAAAATAAAACTATGTAGTAACAACATAACGTTCACAAGAGAACTAACTGGACAATTATTTGGAGCCAAAAAGTTGTGAAAATAAGGCAGACATGCATTAGTAATGCCTCTATAGTCGACATTCGAAGAGTTCTGCCACCTTCAGGAGTACCTGTTTATTAGTGCATTTGGGAATTTGAACGCATGATAAACAACGCTATAGGGGATGATAAGTATTATAAAGCCACGCAATTATTAAATTTATGTCTTTCTATTTAAGATTAATTATTCGTCGTGAAAATGCATTCATTTTAATTTAATAGCAGTTATTAAAACCGAACAGTAAGTAGACTTTACACACCTTAGAATACCTTATGAAAACTATCGAAACAAGTAATATCTCTAAATATTATAAAACAAAGTCCCCCGTCGTCACTGCCTGTCTGTCTGTTCATGATAAACTCAAAGTGTACCGGATAGATTTTCTCTCAGTTTTTAACAATAGCTATCTATTGTCAAAACTTATAATAACTATTACCTATAAAACTTATTATGCATTAGTGATTAATGAGGAACCTTTTGGTGCATAATAAGTTTTTTGGTAAATTGGGTGAGATATTAAATAGTTAAATTCAATTTAATAATTCTGTCGTCGTTCTAAATAGATGATTGTAATTGTTAGTTTTTGCAAATAGGTAATGATTGGATGAATTTATGAAGAAAATAATAAGGTAAGTAAATATAAACTCTACTACCCGAGCGAAGCTGGGCCGGGACGCTAGTTCATAGCATAAAATATCTAACAACAACAGTTTGAACTCCAAGCATTCAATGTAAAAAACGGAATGTTGTCACTATGCTATTATTTCTGTGATTTATATTTTAAAAAATAAGGTTCTAAAGCATGCACGTAACACGCACCCACACGCAGACACTTTTTATATGTAACCTAAAAAAAGCTGAAACAATAATGTGAATTTGAATAGCATAATAATAAAATTATTTTCCATTCTAATCATAGTATTTCAATCAAGCCAAACGATACGGTTGAATAAATTTATTTACCTTAATAACGCATAATCGAATCGAATTGAGCGAGCGAGGCCACTCGATAGCTCTCGATAACGCTGGGGTAAGAAGCGTGGCAATTCGATTTGAGGCGACCAATCTATATGAATAAATTTAAATGTCCGTTCGGAAGTGTTTTGACACAAATCTTACTAACTAATTCGTAACTTACACCACCGTCTGTTCGAAACTAATGAAACTTAAAATATATATACGCTTAGTCCTATGAAAAAATTCTATTTGTATTTCAAAATATCGTGATTAGTTATCAAGATGAAATTCCATCTTATTTTTGAACTATATCGAACTATACACGAAGTATAGAATTGCATTAAGATCGGTTTAGTTATGTTATATAGAGCCCATCGCGATAAGTACGTGATTTTTAAATAAATAAAATTTTGTCCGAAAGGCTGTACCCATGCCCATGGCCATCAGAAATCAACTCCACATAGAAAAGTAATTAATTCTCAAAGTAATCACAAATGCATTACTTCACTTGATAAATGAGATAGTCGCCTTGCTTGGAAGTATACACAACAATCAAACTTAGATAGGTGCCTTGTATTGTTTCTACTGGATAACAGAACCACAAAGAATGCTTTACAGCGGACTATAAGGAAGGCGATGTATCCCTGGTCCGAAGTAGATTTTTCCCAGTTATTTAAAAACAGACAATTTCGAAAGTTTCTCCATAAACAATGAAGTATGATGAAATTGAAAATGATTTGCAAATGTTTGAACACGTATTAAATGTAGTGCACATAATCGCGTTCCGACCTCTGACACGCCTGACTTTACTTTTTCAGGAATGTGCGTATTAATAATAAATTGACCATCTACATCAACGACGAAAGACATTTTTTGCCCTTCATTTTTCAATGATATCTATGTATATCTTGCAAAAGAAAACAGCGCAAGGAAAGTTACATAACACTGTAATGCTTTCTACGTTTATATCTCCATGCTAAGATTTACTGTACTGTGGGTGCCACAGACACACAATTATACAAATAAACACTTAGACAGAAGAGAAACATTAAATCATTTACATTTCTGCCTAACCATTCAAGCCGAAATCGATATGGTTGCCGATGGGTCAAGCACACCGTCTGCCCAAGAGATCTCGCTCGCCATAAGTCGCAATAGTATATGAAGTTTACCAAAATACATCAAGCTAACGTTTAGAACCATGACCTAAGCCATTCTGAGAAGAACTGTGCTCAGTGAGACAGTTATTGGTTGTAGATAAACAAGTCAGTGTCCCAACCTAATCTTCCAATTAGTGCGAGCCAACAAAAAGGTGTTATCATTCATAAATACACTTCAGTTACAAGAAAGTTGAATAATTCATTCTATCACTTCCTTTACCCGGTTAATAAGCGACATACCAGGTTATTAAATGAAGATTGGTGGTATGAATGACTACTCTGGCTTTGATGAATGGAGTTCCAAGAGGAATGGACAAAAACTGCCAGCGACGCACTGTCGCCTTCGTTATGAAGTGTATCCATTATTCTCGACTCGTATCCAGAGGTTAAAGAAAAAAGCTGGTAAGTGCGTACCAGACTACGCATAATAAAGGATTCCGTAGACGGTGAAAAGTTTTGAAAATGATTCGTATCTCAAAAATTAAATAAGATAGGGTATTCAGTGAAATTTGCGTTGAGTTTTCCAAGTTATATTTTTTTCATGGCAACTATTGTTAACCATCGACTTCTCCCGTGAAGTATAAGCTTAAACATGTGTTAGGTTCTGTATAGCAATATGTAATTAGATAAATATTGCTTACATTAAATTAATCTTAACTATTATATTTTTGTCATTACTCAGTTTTAAGATCAGAATAACGTGATAACACTTAGCTTATAGTCGGTATTAGCGAATTGTGTGACACCAGAGGTGTAGACACTGTACGGAATTTGAGGTAGATTAGTAGTAGTAGTTTAGTAGTTTCTGTAGTTTTCTTTAACGAAATACAAATAAATTAACAAAGGCACAAGGTTTCACAGTTATAAAAAAGGAATAGGAATTAATAGTTTAAAAGTTGGAAAATGAAGGTATAAATTTAGATTATCTTAGAAGCAAAAATCTCAAAAACTGTCTACACTTACACATTTTTTCTATAATAATCTTTATTTACATTTTAATTACAATAATAAAAATCTAAAAACTACTTATAATAAAAACCTGACTTAAACAATTTAAAGGTAGTCCTTGCTTATGCGTCATGGTTCCTAGAACGACAGCTGCATTCCCGTGTTGAATAGCAATCGCAATTCTCTGCGCGAGATATGAAACAGGCGCCCTGTCACCGGCAGCGTCATTAAAACAAGAGACTAATTGTTTGAAAAAATAGTTGGCACTCGGATCCCATGGACCAAAGTTTTCAAAGCACTTAAATAATAAAATAATTTACTTGGGTACGCGAACAAACGGATAGACAGACAGACAAACAGATAGCCGGACACGACGAAATTATAAGGCTTCGTATTTAACCATTTTGCAATGGACCTCTAAAAGTAATGTGAGTAGGGGAGAGTGGGGGAATTGGAGCCATGTAAGGAAAAGTAAAAAAAAAACTAATTTTGGTTCCAATCATTCACTTTAATAGACACTAATCAGTCTTATATTTATCCGTCTTTCGATAATTGTCAAGTAACATTAAAAAAATATACCCTTAGATACCTAAAATCGCCTTTTTAAAAATCTTACTAGCGCTCTCATTACCGCACGTATCAAGTGTGTGGTTAAGAAGTATCTGTTCCTGTTCACTAGTGAACATAGGTTTTCCACCGAGTGACGGAGAACAGCTATACCGTTTCTTCAGCGTGCTGTAAATATTTGATATTCTTGTGCCACTTTATTAACCGATATTCCTTCAGTTCTTATATTTTTTATTACAGACTCTAAACGTAGCCGATGTCCAACTAGCCTTTGACGTCCACTTTTTAATTCTTGGCATCTAAAAAAAATCATAAACAATATTGTTAGATTTAAATTTTGCTTTTCCTAAGAGGTAATAAGAACTATAGCGGGATAATGGGAGCGTGAGTAGCTCCCATTACCCGAATGTAAACTATCTAAAAATAATGACACCTAAAAAAGCTTCGCTAAAAATATTTATCATTAAATTTTATTGAAAAATTAATTTAATTAAATAATGCATATAATAGTGCCAAAATAGGGTAGAATAATAATTATATAAATATATAGAATAGTAATAAAAGTTTAGGTACTTACTTTTTTTGAGAGATTTTGCACTTTTTTGTATCAAGATCAATCGAAACTTATTTCTTCTTGTCACCGTTATGCGCGTGCTGCTGAGCCAGCTGGCGGAGGTCACATGATGTAATCGAATGTTTCCGAAGCCATTTCTGTCAGTTTCGCAGGATTCGTACTGTCTGTGTTCGTTCCTGTCTGTGTATGTTTTAGTGGCTCTCACTACCCGCTAGCTCCCATTCCCCACACTCACTTACTAGACGTTTTTTGCAACATGGCGTCTGAAGAACGCGACGCTAGTTACATCCGTAGACAAATCGTAAAGTGACTAGTCATATCCGTTATCTTTTTTTTAATATAAAACCTTTCAAAAGTTATATTTTAGAAGAAGAGTAGCAAACGAGCATGCATACCATGTTGTTAAGTAGTCACAGCCCATAGACATCTACGGACGACCACAAACACTACCGAAATCCTTTTCGAGCTCTAAAGTAGATACGTTGATACCCCTGAGGACAGATGATCGCCTAGCTTCAAAATGTAGATCCGTTAACCCCCGGAAGAAATGACAACCGCAAACACTAAAAATCTCCCAAAAATCCCCGCCTCTCCAACCGAAACACAGGTAATGCTTTTCAGCGGATTATGAGAGCGACGGTGGCACCTCGCCGGTCGAAATATACTTCTCCCACCTTTGTTTAGATCAAATTATGTACAGGCTTAAGACGCATGTTATATTTTTATTATTTGCCTTACATTAGGCCCCTAAGATTTATTTATATTGAGGTGTGCGACATAATCATAATATGTCGCTCGTTATGGCGACATTTGTGATTGCGATGATGATTTATGATTGCGACAACACAAATGGTAATTTCTGCGGGATTTTTACACCCTTTAACTCGTCTCTCCGTGTAATGGTTAGTGGTCCAATTAAAAAGGACATTATGGGTTTTATTCCCGCACAAATAATTGTGTAATGAGCATTTTTTGTTTCCTATTTGTGTCTGTTTCTTAGCGTAGAATTATCTATTAAATTACGTATATATTTAAAAATATATTTGTGTATATTTATCACATGTTTAGTCACAATACTATGGGCTATGCCTAGTTCGAGATCAGTTGGCTATATGTTTTCGTTCTTAAATAATATTATTATAATAGTTCTTTTCCTGCAACCTTTTGTAGGTCCACAGCTGCGATATTATTGGGTTAATTCGTGTCTGAATTTAAAGATGTCCGTCTTAGTTCTCAGGAATAGCAACGCATTTGTGATCTATTTCAAAGACTTTTGTTATGTACAGAATTGACTACAGACCTTTTTATATTAAAAGAATAGCAAATGAGTGCGCAGGCCACCGGACGTCCAATGGTGAAATGGTCAAATCTGCATCAAATCTGAAACAAAACTGAAGTTTTATCTGTGGACTTACGTATCTCGTTGTTACTCCTACTACAGGAGTGCTACTCACGTGGGCTCAAATGATCGCCTTGCTTGTAATTATAAAAAAGAAAACAAATAAACAAACAAACAAACAAACAAACAAACAAACAAACAAACAAACAAACAAACAAACAAAGACACAAACAAACAAATAAAGAATATTTTTTTTATTTGCACGTACCTACTTTCCAATAGCACATATAACGTTAATATATAACAAAGTGTAACAAAAAACCAATGCTTAAATCTATAATGGCATAAATAACTTAAATAAAATTAGGAAGATGAAAAATATATAAACAAAACAAAAAAAAAACGAAAAACGGAAAATTACCTTTATTTACTTTCCTATATACACGAACGTATACGTATATATATACCTACATACGTTTATACGAATCACGAGTTGTTTCATGGCGGTTTATAAGAACGGCGATAAACCTCCTCGATCAAATTGTAATAAAACATCAGGTGGACTGCGTGCTCCTTTGCTATGTCATTACGTAAAAAATATATTAATTAGCAATTAGTACATATAGTAAATTTTCTCATTCTCAACAGCTGCACGTCAAATCACAGCACGCAAGTTTTCGTTTGCAAGTGGCTTTTTACCAAGCATACCTACTTTCTCTCAAGATTCCATAGAAATCTCTTCCACAGAACAAAAGTTTACTAGAAATGCTCTATATATTATAGGTATTTTAAAGGTGGTAGAGCCGTTAGAGCTCGCCCGGGGCGGCATACCGCCACCCTCACAACCCGCCGTAAAGCAACATGTTCTTCATGTATTGTGTTTCGGTTGGGGAGGTGTGGTTGCC
>DWON01009798.1:0-11173 GCA_018251015.1 Phocides pigmalion okeechobee | reverse complement strand
CGTTCGAGGTCAAATCACACTTTACTGATATTTTAACTACCATCATTTTTTATAAATGTCATTTTGTTATAAATATTAATATGACAGATAACTTTCGCTACTTATATTCAAGCGATTTCAAACAACACAAACATATTTTTCAACTACTACGTTGCATACTTTCAGTTGTGTAAATGAAGGGATTTTCGTATTATCGAATTGTAATTTTAATCGTTTGGTTTATATTTTACTTTAATTTAATATTTGTATATCGTACAAATTATATTATAATTTTGCAGCATATATATTAATTATCGATCTGAAATTTGAAATTATGTTCAGAATATCATTATTTGGAACACTATATTTTTATACTATTACATTTTATTTGTTTTATAGATACAGATTGCTTTTCTTTTTATAAATGTCATGCAAATAACGATTCGCAAAGTTGTCACTTATCAAAAAATATATTTTGCAAATTGTTCTTGCCTTACGAGAATCATTTTTCACTGCCACGGGCAGCTCTACAGTTGTCATTCGTTTGTTTCCAAGTGGCGGTTTGTTGGCAAACATTCCGCGTATTTATATCAGCCTACGTAAACACGCAGTCTGGATGATAGCCAGTCTGTTCACGTCATCGTGCACACACCTACTGGTCACATGGTGATCGGAGCACGCAGTTTGACCACATCCGAAGAATGTTTAATTTGACCCGTTTTCCTTTTGGATATTAATAGAATTGTTTGACATGTCTGTTACAAAGTTATAATGCATGGCCGTGTGTGTTGAGTAAATATTTACTGAGTAAAATAATATTAGTAGTAAGCTGTTCAGTCGTTCTTTTTATATTTTAGCTTCGCATATTTGGAGCAATTTACGTATTAAAAGCAGAATTATGAAACACGTTATCAGTGTTGATCAACATTTTGTATTTATCAATAGTTTTGTAACTTGTTACTTCATAGTATTTATTATCATAAAAGTTCACAAAATACTTTACATTGATAATAATACTTCATAGAAATCACTCACGTTCTCTTAACTTGCTTAAATTTTGTATTGTTAATTAATTCGCACGATCCAAAAAAAACGTACTGTATTTGTATTGGGCGTTATCAGCCTGTATTCTGAAGATATTCCACTGAGATTTATCGTGGAATATCACAAATAGACGGTCACACATGTGTTTCATGTTTCTATTTCTCGTTTCGCCAATTTTCTTATTTTGCACGAATTTTTGGCAATAGTTCGAGCGGCTTGCGTTATTACGATCTCGCAGTTGCTTTGCCAAATCCAATTTGGTGTAATCGGGCTACCAATTGAAACGTTCACAATAATCTATAACTTGGAGTGGGTATTGGAAGTGAGCAGATTCATTGGCAACATTAATTGAATTGTTTGCGAACTTGCAAGCTTTGTACTTACTTGTTTTATTAAATTCGTGTACTAATTAAAAGTTTTGGAAATTCTCCTTGTAGTTTGATATTACTTGAGCTTTTGTAAGTTGAATTTGGAGGTGGCATCGTATTACCAGTCGCTAATAAGCCTAGCGTATTTATTTGTCATTGGTGTAGATTTTTATATATTGGTAAAATTAACAAAAACATTTAAAGTTAACAAAGACATTCTGAAAGCATTGCTTAAAAAATATTTATGACATGGAAATTAACTAATCGAATTTGTCGATGGCGACCTTCGAAGTGTGGCCGAACTCAAACAGAATGACGGATAAGATTATTTTGTTAGTCTTCGTCTCACTATTTCGTTAATCATTTTGCTAGTAGAAATCATGTTTATTATTTTAAATGTCCGGTGTCGTTTAAATACTGTTATTAATTACGAATACTGCGTAAATTTTATTTTAATTATTATCCTCACTTTTATTTTGACTTGACTTCACTCATTTTTTCTTCTCTTATACTAAAAGAGAAGAAGAAATGAGTGAAGTCAAGTTTCTCCAACATACTGAGAATTCCTTGAAACAGAAACACAGTTTTTTTCTCTTAATGAAAGTGTTAAATGGACATGTACCTACCCAGATATCAAGCGGTTGCTACCGCACATGGATATCTGTAGCTATCTATTATCAACATTGTTTCTTAATTACTATAGTGTAACATGAAATTAATGAAAAAAACTGAGCCTATCATGTTAGCTCGTCCTATATTTGTTTTTCATTTAGTTTAGCATAATGATTTCACTATTAAGTAATTCATTTTCCTGATCTTAATTTATGGTCATATGGGATTATAATTGAGAATAAATTTAAGATAGGAAGTTTTTTATATTTATGCGCTGCAAAGTTATGCTCAGTATCGTCTTATAAGCTGGAGCAAAGATCTAAAATATTCATAAGAAGTATTTTTTTGTATGCTTTATTGTACACCACAAAGAATACACAAGAACAGGAAATGCAACAAAAGAAAATAAATATAGTAGTGGTGACCAAAAGGCGGTCTCATCGCTACAATAGCGATCTCTTCCAGACAACCTTTGGGTAGCAGACATGGTAACAAGTTTAGAGGACAAAGGTAAGGTAAGGTGTACATACTATGTACACCTTACCTATATGTACTACATAGTACCAGAAGTTATCGGGAGGTATAGTATAGGGTATATCTAATTTAGGGTCGGGATTGTAAATTGTTATTCTAAGACATTGGAACCATCATCGAAGTTAATGTTCTTTTATTTTTATTCTATCAGTGCCGCATTGCGTACGAAACAACGCCAGTCGCATTGACGTACACGGACAGTTCTGCGTGTTTTTGGTTACTGATCGTTCATGCTGAAAGCTCTCCATTACTTAGAGAAGTCGTGAAATTGGTAAACTTGTAGTAAAATTTGAAAGGCGAAGATTGTCTTGTAGGTGCGTAAATAGAAATCATATTTGTTGTTCAGGCCCTAATCTCAGACATACCGTTTATACCATATATTATGCATTCTCAGAGTAGGTACGACGTTCATTCTATTCGGCACATTGGCTCGAGATAAATTCAATTGTAACGAGGGGAATTAAGATAAAATTTGATCTGTTATTCTTCGAAATTTATTATTTAAATCTGTATAGTATTTATAATCAAGAATATTTTAATAGACTTAACAAACTGATAATCGGACATTTTGAAATATATGTAGATAGGAGTAGCAGACGAGAATGCAGACGATCTGATGTTAAGTATTGGCTGCAATCCATGAAATCGACACAAAATCTAATACAGGCCTATAATCTTATCTTAAGTCGTATGTAGATGCATTGCTACTTTTAAGGACTAAGATTATCGCCTCGATTCTAATTGTACCGGCACGTTTTTAACCGCAAGAAGAATTGCTTCACGGCAGATTATCTCCCCGTTTGTACTATGTTTCTACTGGTTTACCACCATTTAAACGTATATAAATCTGTGGCGTAAGAGCCATAGTGAAAAGTGAATACCCTATGTTTATTCTTTAACTTTTACTCTTGTTTCTGTTTTAAACGCCTACTTTTGACCGCGATCTCACATGACAGTAAACCCTAAGTGTACTCTATTGACTCTATTTTCTGTGGTTTGTTTACTATCTGTTAGACCATAGACAATAGAAAAGTGTTGTCAGCTATTTACACTTTTTTGTTGTAACATAAATAAAATTGAAGTGTTTGTTCGTTATTCTTAAGTGCGTGTGCCTTTTTCTCATAAACCATACAAACTATTTTTTCTATTTTTCTACCTTCAGGCTACTTTCCGAAAAAAGATTTTCGGAAAAAATTAAGACGTTTTTGTCTAAAGATAAAAGTATCAATAGACATTACACATTTTTGAAAACTTTTGTAGAATTATCACGTATGTAGATTTCTATACAATATTTTAAGTCACCCTTGAAGCATGCCCTAAATAATATATAGCTTTTTCTCATAAGTACATATGAAATAAAAAATGCTTCGTTTTTTCCAAGTATTCACACGCGTTTTCGCATTTCAATCTGTAATACGGTACCTGAGTGCATACCTACATACATACATTCAAGTGCATTCGAGTGTTTTACGCTGGAGCATTCCCGCACTGCAGATCATTTGAATAAATAATCTGTTCGGGGAATCCAGAGCTCGTTTAGTTTTATCACAACAAATGTGGGAACTTTTGCGCTTAACCTACAAACCTGGAAATTGAGAACTTCATTATTATTAAAACTTAAAGAAAGTAAGTTATACCTGCCATAGTTCTGTAGTAATACTTAAGTTGGCTCGAGTAAACTGTTATATCAAGCATGGAGATCTAGTAATAGCTATGATATAGTAATAGTAAATAACTATCTTTTGTTGATTCTTTGTTGTTTATTATCTGTAGTTGATTCTCCGTTTTTGATACTCCATTGCTGTTGTGTCACTCGTACTCCGCATTAGATTCCCTGAAATTGTGAGTCTAGATACAACACAGAGACAATTAGACTTGTCGATAATGAGTCTGGAACAATATTACAAAATGCCTACGTCCTTCTACAAAACTTGTTTAAAAATACGAAAAGGGAATATAATAATACAGCTAATCTAGAAGGTTTTCTCTTGTAAGGCTTCCATATTGAATTTCTTATGAACACACCTTTTCAGGTACCCATCCAACCATATTTATTAACTTCCGTTTTACGTTATATTGTTGTTCTTTATTTATGACTTATTGATCGAGCAAACCGCGCCAGGGATTGGGGAGTTTGGACATATTTCTACTGTTATTATGTTAACTTCACTTTATGAGCTTTACGACCACCAGTTTGCGCCATCGCCCATTGCCATCTCCAGTGGTGACCTGGTGGCGGCTATAGGGTAGGAAGTGTTTTTTATATTATTAGATGATTCTTACCCTATCGCTAATCACCTTAGTCCACTCTTTTGTTTAAAAATTCACTTCGCAATGTTACCAGATGGCGTTACTTCATCGATTTATTTGAATAATTTGTATCATTTTCTTTAAGTGTTGGGACGTTTAAGTTTCTGTATACCTATCACTTAGACTAACTTGGTAAATTCCTGGGCCATTAAGTGAAGCTTGTGTTCATTCGTTATGTACATTCGCTGTGAGTTTTTAAAGAGAAGTGTAGAGCTTGAATAACGTGCATTCATTTGGGCGACCTGCGAATTCAAAATAAGGTACATTTTGAAAAGAGATTTCTGTTCCAACTCTAGGTACTTGCATATAATTTGATTATGCTAGCTGCCTAATAACAGTAGCGTGTAATACTGCGGTGCTCTTGTTTGAACGGTGCGGTTGGGAAGATACGGAAGGCTTGCCAATTTTGCTTTGGGTTCTTCTTTATTTAAGTACCTTACGTGAAAAGAATATATGTACAAAATACAATCACATAATATATAATAATAGTCAATAGAAACAAGTATGTGTATAATTGACATATTCGTACTGGCCTGAGTGTAACATTGGCATATTGGTATAATTGATTCTCAAAAAGGATTATTGCGTTGGACGGAAAGTTGTAGATTTATTAGATTTTCTGCATTGTTAAGGATGGGGTAGAAAATAGTAAAAATAGAAGGCGTTCAAGATATTCCAATTAGCCGTGCATTTGTGGCTGGCCTGGGATAATAAATCTTCGTTTTAGGGGTCATTAGAGATGTCTGTAAACGGTAGTGACCACTTATCATCCATCAGGTGTGATTGCATGCACGTTTCCTATTTCCAATAACTCTCCTTTTAAAAAATGCGAGTATTTTGGAAATCCATACCTGATTCTCGGTAAAATCCATTTCAGTTTGGAGCTATGAACGTTATAAAGCTTTTACTATCGTCCTGAACACATGTGCAATTCCGAGTAGTTAAGTATTCATGCGCAAATTGGGAAAGTTTTTAATGTTATAACTTTTGGCATTACACTTTCGCTTACTAATTTAGCGTCAGATAGCTTTCCTTAAACTTTGGATATTGCTATCATTTTGTTAATTTTGGTAGCGTGGGTTCTCTTAAAGACTAGCGTGGATAAGCTGTCAAAATCGTTCAGCCATAGTCAATATGACTTCGAATAAAAGGAGGATAGACCAGCTTTTTAAATTCCCACATAAGATTTCTTTATGACTAAACATTGTTAATATTGAATGTAATATATCTACTGTATCTTTATCTTTGCACAATTGGTATAAGCATAAAATTTAGGTCACAATCAGCCGTTTCCCGTCCCAACAAAACCAATAGAATGAGGCGCGTGACTACAATCCGCTATTCTCACGATCGTCTCATTCTCCAATTCGTCCTGTAGCGCTAAAAATACGACGGACGAATGCCAAGCGGCCTCTAGCTTTGTTAGCCTATCAGCTCCACTTCAGACGGTGTAACACTTTGTACATCCTCCGGCCGGAGCATTGTGGTTTTGATTCAAACCGACGTTCGTTTGAAGGCGCGAACTGTAAGGGCCTGATAAAGAAATATGCAAATATTAAGGTTGTCAATAAGTCAGTACGCTATTAAATAGGGTTTATTATAATTGTATAGCTGTTTACTTGTGTTTATTTACATATATGTTATACCGAAAGATAGTAATTTCACTAATCGTGCGTTAATTTATTATTGGACAAGCTGGTTTACTTTTGCTGTATGAATTTTTAGTTCCCTTGGTGAAACGGTTTCTCCTTTACATTAGCTTTACACTAGGGGACGGACTTCTTAGGCATTCTCCGAGCGCTATGAGATGGGGTTCTTAAAAAAAGTGCATAAAAGAGTTATTTTTTAAAGTCGGCGATGCATTCGCGACGCCTCTGGTATTGCGAGTGCTATGGGGTGGCTACTTTTCATCAGGCAGCCCGCGTGTATTACTACTAGGCTTTAAGTAAAAAAAGGTGATAATTCAATGATTGTTTACGTTGTTCCAGCATGAGGTCACGGCGGTGGGGCGGTGTCCGCATGGAAGCCCGGCGGACTGCTGATCACGCGCTGCACACGCTGCGCGCGCAGTTTCGCCGCGCTCTGCCGGAATGGACCGCGCGCGCTTCTCGCCGCCGCCGGATAGCGCGAACCATCGGCCGCTCCAAGGAGGACCCGGCGGAACCCTCGATGCAACCACCCCGCCTGCGGAGGCCTTAAGCGACCCAGAGACTCCGCGGCCCGCGCCGCGCGCGCTTCCCTCTATTCCAGAGAGCGAGCCCTTGCTCGACCCGCTCAGTGTCAGTGTTTGTGAAAATACGCGGAAAAACGGACGACCGCTACATGTGCAGTTCGATGCTCAGTCGCCGCCAGCGCCTGTTTCTGTGTCTAGCTCTAGTTCGAGTTCCTCCGATGATGAAGATGTATCGATTGCTGAGGCGCGCCCCCCCGATGGCGGATGGGGTTGGGTTGTCGTTTTCGCCTCTTTTATGGTCAACCTTATCGCCGATGGCATCACTTTCAGTTTCGGCGTATTCTACCCGCATTTTCTGGAGTACTTTGGCGAAGGCAAGGGTAAGACCGCCTGGATCGCTGGCATCTTTATGGCGATGCCGCTGCTCTCTGGACCCATCGCCAGTTTCCTGACAGACAGATATGGCTGCAGGCGCATGACCATCTTTGGATCGCTCCTGGCAGCTCTAGGATTTGTAATATCTGCATTTGTAGACAATATGGAGACGCTATTTCTTACGTTCGGCATTATGGCCGGATTTGGACTAAGTTTGTGTTACGTAGCAGCAGTTGTAATAGTTGCGTACTATTTTGAGAAAAAGAGATCCCTTGCGACCGGAATATCTGTGTGTGGAAGTGGCATAGGTACGTTTATATTTGCGCCGCTATCGTACGTTTTATTGGATGAATATGGATGGCGCGGAACGACGCTCATTCTAGCAGGATTCTTTCTCAACATGGCAGTTTGTGGACTGCTGTTTCGAGATCTGCCATGGACGGCAACAATGAATGAAGAGAGAGCCAAGGAGAGGAAACGCAGACGTGAAAGAAAACGTAACAAGCGTTATGGATCGTCAGTGGATAGCTTTTCAGATAGCAAAAGCAGCGCGGCAGGATCTACGAAGGTCACCGACGCGGTGGATATTGAAGCTGTGGCATCACCGATTGTGCCTCAATTTAGTTCCTTGGTAGACTTACCTACTTTTAT
Organism: Phocides pigmalion okeechobee; assembly: GCA_018251015.1. Taxonomy (NCBI): domain Eukaryota; kingdom Metazoa; phylum Arthropoda; class Insecta; order Lepidoptera; family Hesperiidae; genus Phocides; species Phocides pigmalion. Next base: position 3,127 of record DWON01009798.1, on the reverse strand, counting down.
GACTGGAGGGGAAGGCGTGTCGTTAGAAGTGTTTGAGCTAATGTCTAATAGAGGCAGAGCGTACGCTATTTTAGCTCAAAATTATCCAGGAATAATGTTGTCTTCTAGAAGTTTCAGTGACAGTGGTAGATTACACGAACAGTCTCCTCCTAAAGCTTTGATGTCGCCTGGGACTGCGTCTCCGGGGCCGTTGTCACCTACGTCAGCTCCGCCGGCTCCAGCAAACAATAGTAGAACGGCTCCACTCAGTGAAAAGGCAGCGATGTCTCTATGGCTAAGACGACAAGCTGCAAGTGGGAGCACCTCGAAGAAGCCTACTGCCTTCTTCAAAGACTTGAGAATACATAGACATTCTCTTACGTATAGAGGTGCAATGCTGAACATCAACAGATACAGATTGAGAGCGTCGTCATGTCCAAATATATTTAGGAATTCTATGACCACCATTGCCAAAGAAAAGGTATGAATATTTTATTTTCATTGTTGGTAACATTGTGTTATTAGCTACAGATATTTGAAAATAATGGAACTGTGACGTTACGGTGCGGTGGCATCACTGATACGTTATTCAGCCCTATTTTATACCGATATGCCGACAAATATTATGCCGAAATGGTTCAGTTTGTAAAGTAGCAGTACCATGTTGTTGTGTTCTATTTTAAGGGGTAAAGTAGATATACATATATTATCACAACGTTCTATGCTAAACTTTAGGTCACAATTCATATGCAATCGATTTCGTGCGTTTGTTATTTGTGCAAAAGAATATCACTTCATCATCAAGTACCCTGCTACTGGGACATGGTTCTGCTTACAGGAGGACAAGGCCATAATCCACCATGCTGGTCATGTAAATTGGTGATCTTGGAGATTCTTGATCTAGGAAATTTTGGTGATTTAAAAAACTTATACAGAGTTACCTTATGATGAATTTCAAACGGTTAAAGCAATTGATAATATCGAATAAGAATAGTAAGGAATCGAACCCTAAAGTCCGTATAAGCGACCAGAATCAAAATTGACTATCACTGCTTCTTCAGAGGTTTTAAAGTTCTCACTGGTTCGGCTTCCAGGTGCAGTGGTACGCGGGCCTGTGGGACTTCTGGGACCTGGCCGTGGACGTGCTTGACTTCTCTCACTTCCGTAACCCGGCGTTCGTGTTCTTCGCCATCTCCAATTTCCTCCTGTACATGTGGTACGACGTACCCTACGTGTACATCGCTGACAGCGGCATGAAGATGGGCTTCGACGAGTCCCAGTCTTCCATGCTCATCTCGATCATCGGCATCTTGAATATGTTTGGCGAGGTGAGATCACTTGTATATTTTTTGGTAACAGTCATTCTCCAGCCCTCTCTCCACCGTCAACCCCAATACTCATCATATTGGTGAAGAAAATAATATTACATTAATGATGGAGAAGGAGACGGCTCTAGAAACGGGACTCAGCTCTGAATGAGATTAAGTTATAGACTACCTTGGCGAAGTGCACAATGGTAGACTACACCTTTGAGAGTTTTATGAAAAACTTGAGCATGTAGGTTTCGTCACCCTTAAAGCTAGCGATAAATAATTTCTGAAAAGTACCTTCTAAGAATTCGGAAATTTACTTAAATGAGTATCGCTTCCAAATTTTAATAAAATGACTACAAATTTTCAATTGTTATTTTTTATGTTACATCAAAAATATATTATAGCAAAAAGTAGCAAACGAGCGTGTATATCTCATAACGAGCGTAAATAGTCTTTGCAGCTCATGGATATGTTGTTCAACCTCACACAGGACTAAATACTTGCCTGACGTGGAGATGCGTTACTACTCGTAAGGACCTGAGATAATCGCCTCGCTTGTAAGTGTAGCCTTCAACCGCATTTCTCTAACCGAATAAGAGTCGCTTTACGACGGATTATGAAGGCGGCAGTGGTACCTATAGTTCTACCATCTGTAAAAACTATAAATTTATCATTCTTTAAGTGTACGTAAGTACCATATAATGAAATAAAATATTTGAATGTTGATGTGTCAACAGTTCGGTCAAACACTAATTCTATTAACAAACGCTGCTTTAGACATTCCACTTAGATTACAAGCTATGCGATAGCTGACAATGTTATCTGAACCTTATCTGCTATAACTTGACCCTTTTAAATCTTGGCGGCGAACCGATAGTGTCATTGGGGTTACGTAACGCCACGTGGCGAGATAGTGCCTAACAGAACAAGTTTTCTGAAACCGCATTATGTTTAGGAAATGCTATCCATGTTTGTTTCATTGATTAATGTATAATAAAACTGTAAGTGATTGTTGTCTGTACATGGTATATATAATCATAATAGGATGCCTTTATATACGCAAGAGAACCCAAAACAATGTATTTTGCTTTTGTCTGTATGTCTGTATATCTGTGTGTTTGTGCACGCTAATCTCAGAAGAGGCTTCTCTGATTTGAATGCAGTTTTCAGGATTATACTGCGATGGGCCTCACTTAACATTTAGTGTTTTTTTTCATTAAATCGGTTAACAAATAAAGAAGTAATGTCAAATTAATTCAGTCATCACTGACGAACTCGTGGACACAGAGAATTAATAAATAATTCTTTCTATACTAGGCACTACTAGGTATCAGATTGCCAGGTACATAAAGACGAGTGCACATACACTTTTATCCAGAATGGAAATTTATACTCAGATGTAGGCTCGGCCGGAAATCAAACCCGGAAACCTCCCGTGTGTCAAAAATGGTAAAAATAGATAGAGACCTTTTCTGAATTAAAAAAAATCATAAATGAAGTCGAATACTTTGTTTTGTATCCAGTCGATAAGAAATCATTCGTATCAATCAATGTAAAGTTATAGGGTAAACAATTGAGTACTTATTTGAATTAAATACTTTTGTTTTTGTACCTTATACACGTATTATATTGAAAAAAAGGTGGGGAGTTCCGTCAGCGGTGACATTACGTCTTGTGTTTATCTCCAATTTTTAAATATTTACGTTTATTCTCTAACTGCTTAAGCGTGCCAATCACATTATTTTTGGAACAGTTCAGTGGTGTATATAAAGTACAAGTGTCAAACAGTGCAAAATAAACTATTTTCGACGTGTTTATACAATCAGCTGTAGTTG